>CAUYSK010095298.1:0-47034 GCA_963575035.1 Avahi laniger
AGCAGGATTAAATACTTAAATGTAAGACTTGACACCGTAACAATTCCAGAAAAAAACTTAGAAAAAATTCTTCCAGATATTGGTCTAGGTAAAGAATTTATGACTCAGATCTCAAAGGTAATACAAAATATTGTGACTATAAGACAAAAATAAATAAATGGGACTTAATTAAACTAAAAAACGTCTACAAAACAAAAGACATGATCAACAGAGTAAATAGACAACTTACACAATGGGAGAAAATATTCACAAACTATACATATGACAAAAGACTAGTATCCAGAATCTACAAGGAACTCACACATATCAGCAAGAAAAAAATCAAATAACCCCATTAAAAAGTAGGCAAAAGATATTCACAGAAGATATCCAAATGACCAATAAATATATGAAAACAATACTCAACATCACTAATCATCAGAGAAGTGCAAATTAAAACCACAATGAGATAGCAACCTAGCCCTGTCAGATGGCCATTATTAAAATGTAAAAAAACCCTATATGTTGGTGTAGATGCCGTGAAAAGTGAACACTTATATACTGCTGGTGGGAATCGAATTAGTAAAACCTTCATAGAAAACAGTATGCAGATTCCTCAAACAACTAAAAGTAGACCTGCCATTTGTTCCAGAAATCCCACTACTGGGGATCTACCCAAAGGAAAAGAAGTCATTTTATAAAAAAGATACATACATTTGTATGTTTATGACAGCAAAATTCACAATTTAAAAGACATGAAATTAACCTAAGTGCCCGTCAGTTGATAAATGGATAAATAAACACGTATACACACCATGTAATACTACTCAGCCATAAAAAAGAATGAAATAATGTCTTTTGCAGCAACTTGAATGGAACTCGAATCCATTATTCTAAATAAGGATGGAAAAAACAAATACCACAATTACTAACTTATAAGTGGGGGCTAAATGATGGGTATTCATGGTCCTACCAAGTTAGACAGTGGACTTTGGAGACTCAGAAGGGGAAGTGTAAGAGAAGGATCAAAAATTCCCTATCAGGTACAATGTACACTGTTCGGGTGACGGGTACACTAAAAGCCTTGACTTCACCACTACACAATTCAACCATGTAACAAAAAAACACTTGTACCTTCCAAATCTATTGCAAAAAGATTTAAAAAAAGAGAGAGAGACTTAAAATGTCTTTTAAAAAGCCTAAAGTTTATGAAGGAGCTAATGGTACAATTTGTATCCATAAAGAAACTGCTGCCAAGGGCTTAAAGCAAATTTTTGTTCTCAACACAAGTGAGAAAAAAACCGAAAACAAACAAACAAACCATAAAGGGAAATGATTAAATAAACTGCAACCATCATTTCACATTATGTGCAAACAGAAACTAATATTGAATCCTATTGCCTCACTGAATCACGGTAAAATACAAACATAAAATTCAGTGCTTAGTTACCTTGAATCAGTCAAGGTTATTTGAAAACCATTACTTAATACCACATTAATTTCTCATAATGTTATTTTCATTATAAAGAGAAGTATTCTATAAATTTTAACTGCATGCAACCATTCTCCAACTTCAGAAAATTAAATGATAATAATAATTCCTCATAAATATAGACAATTGACTATTTTGATATACTATGTGTCTTAGCTTGTATCCTATAGAAGGAAAATTTGGAAGGTGTGAGTTTACGGTGGTGATGGTGGAGGTAAAAGGAAAATGAGTCAGGGAAACGCTGGAAGCAACATGATCATTTATTTCCCTGTTGGCACCTGCTTCATAAGTGTCCAGGAACAAACTGAGCCAGGTTTTACGGCAGGTGTGTTTACTCAGCATGGAGGACTTTTCCTGAAGAACTGCAAGAAAATTATATGTCTGGCTATCACTTGTCTGCCATTTCTCTTGGGTTAACTTTCAATCCATGGTAGAAAAATTCCCCTGCACTTCCAGCTTGCAACATTGAGACCCTCTACCATTGTTCAGGAAGCCACGGTCTATATTCGTGGCATGATATTTCAGCTAACTAGAAAAGTAGAGAGAAAGAAGGGGGTAGTCGAGAGAGAGACTATGAAGTACATAGTTTTTTTTCCTCAGTTTTCTGAGGTAGGTAATTCTTATTCACTATAAATTTAAGTCTCACAACTGGCATGTAGGGTAGGCAATGCATTTTATCCCATTTTACAAATATATAAATGATTTTCTTCAAGGCTGCATAGCCTAAAGTGCTATAAGGCATAATTCAAATTCAATATGTTTGCCTTCAATAGCCATAGTCATAGCTTTAGGACCATATGTGCTTACAGGGTCAGTATTAAAACAAGATATTTTAATTAATTAAAAAGAATATATCTTCAATCAAATAGTTATATAGTGCTATGCAGACAACCTGTCATTAAGTGGAACACCTTAGCTGATTTCTGGGATGTTTGTTCTCATTTTAAAATATTGAGTAAATTTTTAATAACGTGTTACCCTTCCAGAACTTGAATATAGCAGATGGGAAATTCATTGAGTTTAATTTGTGATTGGATAAATGAAAATTATAATTAACACACAAGGAAACCTATTTCATTATCTATAAAAGTACAAACATAAGTAGTTCTTCAGATTCAAAATTTTTTCTGCTTGATAAGGATTATTATTCTTTTAAGGAAAGGCACATAATAAATATTTGACGCTGAGCCACATTTTATAGCAATCACTAAGTTTTCCAAGACTTTGCCTCATAAATTAAGCACATACTTAACTCCAAAACAGAATTATGATCCAATAGCCTCTGAATGCACCTGCACTGTGATGCTTATGAGACAACGAATAATTAGAAGTCATTTCTCAGTGTTCAATATGTCTTTTCTTTCTGTGCATCTTTAAATAGTCTTAGACATCTCAGCAAACCACACTATAAGTGTTTCTCACAGCTTTGGTATTATCATACGATACAAGGTTATGACTCTACTTTTATTATCAATCCAAATATTTAATTTCTAATATGTTAATTAAATTCAAGTTTCTTGTTTTAAGTAACTATAATAGAGTGAATTGAAAGATGATATCATTTTAATAATGACTGTTGTTTTTGCAGATAGGTCAGGGTTTGGAATATTTATAATAAAATGAAGGTTTATTTATTGAGCTTTCAGCATATTCCAGTGGCCAGTCTTGCCAATAAGGCATCAGTAACCAAAACAATGATTACAGAGACCTGGTATATGATTACAAAGATGCTCTTTCATGTCGCTAGTGTTTCACATGATTCCACTGGTTCTATTTCTTCACCTTCTTAAAAAATTTAAGGATTTAATCTTTCATGAAATAATTCCCTTACACAAATTTTAGCTTTACCTGTAATTATATGTGTGTGTATGTGCGTGTGCATATACACATTGGAGTTATACAAGGGTTATGGAGGGAACTCCACCTCAACAGCTTTATTCTGCTTGGATTTCAAATCAGTGACAATAAATTTGAATTACTTTATCAATAATTATACATTTAAATTGAATGTTTTAATATTAATTTAACTCTGTTTCTTGAAAAGTCATATTACTGTAAAAATGAAATTAGGTGATCTAAGGAGTTAAAATTATCTCTCAGTAAGCTAAATTGGATTTTCTTCTACTATTTCAAGAGAATATATTATGAAAAGAAGACGTTATTCCTGCTTACCGTGAATTCTTTTATTTTTCTGTGTTCTAAGAACCAGATAAGCTTTACCTCTTATATGCTGTTGTCAGGCACTTAAAGTACAATGAGTCAGCTCTAAAACAGGCCAAACAGCAGATTTACAAAGTTTGCCTGCAGTGTTATCTTTGCTGTCAAATGAAATAGATATATTTTCTAATAAAGCTCTTTCATGGTATGGTATAATATGTAACCTTCTTTTTTTAAAACTTTAAAAAAAATTCTTACCTTTATTTCTTACCTATACGCTCAAGTATAGGCCATGAGAAACTCTCTGATTCTTATATCCTAAATTTAAGAAGGGAGAACTTATTATCTGTCTCTGTCATAAAACCCAAAGAGCTAGGTATTTTTTTTTTCTGAGAAAAATAATGTGCCTCCATAACATAGTGAGTTATAAGTAAGGTATTTGAAATTAAATTGTGTGCAGTTGAGTAAATTTCAGTTTTCTCATTTACAAAATGGTAATAATAATAATCACTTCAAAGAATATAGTGTTTGTTGTGAACATAGTGTATCAGTACATTGTTGAATACTAAATATTTAATAAATGTATTCAATTATGTTATTATACACTACTAAATGTGACATGGCATGCATGCAGATGAAACATACATACAGAATAAAGCACAGGGGAAAAAAAAGCAAAACAAAATAAAACAACAACAAACAAAACCCCAGAGAAAATGGAATCACAAATCAATAAAACACTAAAATATAAGGAATGAATTTAAGGATTAATTAAATATAATTCCACAGTTTCAAGTGAGAGTTACTTGAAAAATGTTCCAAATATTGACCAAAATCAAAAGAGGAAATATGAAAAAATTAAAATATAATTTATGTTTAAATGTTATAAATTGGATTAGCTTAATTACAAGTCCAAGAATATCAACAATTAGAAATATAGTACTAGAAACTGGAAGAGAGGGCAGAATAGATGATTAGATTTTAAAGAAAAAAAAATTCTTTTTTACATGTCAAATGAGAAATTTATATTTATGCTTCCAAAAGTTCAAAATATAAGCTTAGTTTCAACTAATCAGTGTTTTTCTTTTTTTTTCCTAATTGTAAATTAGAAAGCATAATTTCATATGATGCTATTGACAAGCATAGTTTTATTATGCTGATATCAAATTTTAAAAATTAGAGCAATGTCATTAAAGATAGCTTAAACTAGGATCAATGTTAAATTACCCTGAAATGGCTTAACCTCGGAAAAGTATAGCAGAGAACTGGGAGTCAGGATTTGAGTCCTAAAATATGCTTGTCTCTATAAATGGAAGTATTTATTCACAACTGCCAGTTACCTTAAGAATAGAACAAAACTATCCCTTGGATCTGGATTGCTTCAGAAATCAGGGCAAAAGAGAGGGTTAGTATGTGGAATAGCAGCCATCAGAAACTGAGATTTTCATTCTAATCCTCTGTCTACAGAAAATTGAGAATATTTCATCTATTTAAAAAACAAAATAATTTGTATCAATCAAGAGGAACACAAAATCGAGAAATACCTTTTCACTGACTTTATTATTACTATAGAGGGAAAATTAGTAATGTGCAATATGGGCAACATCCTTAGTTAACAGTTTGGATTTTAAGACAGTAAGTACAATATATCCAAGTAATTTACTTCTTTATTTATTCTAAATATTCATTGACTTACTTCATGCCATTCACTATTCTAGGTTCTGGGGACATTGAAATGAATAAGAAGACAAGGTACCTATTTTCATGGAACTAACCTTCTAGTAAGAGGAGTTAGAAAATAAACAAAAATGTATCAAGATTGATTAGTAGTGATAAATTACACAACAAAATATAAAGTATGCTAATTGAAGTAAAGCACAAATGATGGTCACATTCAGCTACATTTCCAGGAAAAGCCTCACTGGGGTGATATTTAATATGATATTTGAATGATAAAAAGTAGTGGAGGGAAATGGGATTTGTGATATATTTTTTAAATTAAGTCATTAAAATTTGCCAATAGGCTGGAAATGAAAGGATGAGAAAATTTAAAAAAAAATAATAATTCTTGGGCAGTTCACTGAAGTTTGATGTAGAAATAAAGCAATATTTTTATGCTTTGTTTGTAATAATTATTAGAAAACCAAGTGGATGCGTGAAGTAGGAAAGTAGATGTGCATGCTTGGCATTCAAGGAGAAGAGGGTGCTGGGCCAGTAACTCTGAGACTGATCAGCATACAAATATTATCAAAAGATGTCATGTTGGTTAAGATCACCTTAATGAGTTTAGAGAAGATAAAGAATTGCAATCATTACCAAACTCTGAGACAAAGAGAGAATCCTTTATATCTAGAAACTGACACTTTTATTCCTTGTAAAGTCAATCTTTTGGTTTCCTGCTATCACTACCAATTTTCCCCTCGACTTGGCTAATCACAAATTTACTCTATGTGAAATAAGAACTCATTTTTAGACTAAGCTAACATATTTGCATTAAAGAAGAATAGTTTAAATTATAAAGTGTATTCCGTCTAGGACAAATATTGTATGTATAATTTATGTATAATTTACATATAAATTCACATTTTAGTAATAGCAAAACCCCAAATTCCATGGTCATAAATGAACAAAAAAAAATGTTTGTTTCTCTGTCATATAAAAATCTGAAGGAATTCAGTCTAGGACTTTTATGGTGGTCTTGGTAAAAAATGTCTCCAGAAATTCAGTTTAGCACTGCACCTTACCCAGGATCTGAAACTCATTATGATGTTTCAGAAAACCTGTATGCTCCAGGCAACAAAATGGGAAAAGGATCAAAATGAGTGATATCAAAGTGCTATTCAACGTCTCATTAGGAAGGTTCCCAGAGCTGCCACGCACCAACTCCTTTTACATTCCATTGGCTACCTGTACTCAGCCCCGCCACACTGCAAAGGAAGATGGGACTATACTCTTTACTACAGGTTATCATATGCCCAGCTAAGAATTCTATTTCTTCAGAAGGAGTTACTGGGTACTGAAGTAATTAATGATCTCTGCTAGTTTCATATTAGCACTTTTTATTAGAATGTAATAAAAAGATGGTGCTTGAAAACATAGTACTAAAAAGAAATAAGTTGACAGTCATTAACTAACCCAATATATGAGTCCCACTTTCATAAAAACCTAAGGATTATATGGTTATTTTAATTGATATCAGTAATTGTTCACATCAATATTAATTTACTATAATGAATGCACAGACACATTATCCTGTATTCTTTTTGTAGCCCAAATACAATATGAAATTAAAGGAGAAAAAAATAAGATTTAACAACAAAGACAATAGAAAATTAAAAGGAAAATATGTGAATTGTTACAGAAAAGTAAAATATTTAAGCAAATGTAAAGAGTATGTTTAAATAGAAATGATGTTCCAGAGGCAATGTATACATTGTACCATGTATACTGTCTAGGATAGATGGTGTGCTCAGTTATGCCAGCTAATTCCTTTTTCTGCTGTACAAAGGACACACAAATCTTTGCTCAAGTAAAACACTGTGTAGAATCACCTGGGGAATTACTTGAAAGAAGAAAATTTGGGGAAAATTTCAAAAAGTGTTCAAGATAAAGTATATTTGAAACTAAAGCATTACAAGTTGTTCCTTGTACCTCTCCATCAGTGAAACTTCCCTTGTCCAGAATTAATGGAGAAAATTCCTGCTTTCACTTGAAGTAACCAAAATCAGATTAAAGAGTTTACTCATAGGAAAAAAGAATGAGATAATTCCAAGTATTATAACTGTTACTTCAGTGAGCTGTCTAAACTCGGATAAAAGTTTGATTAGGTAAGTTTAGTGATTTAATAAATGAATTTGGAATATTTTGGCATAAAGTGAAGAAAATCTCTAAAAAAAGCAAGTAAAGAAATAAAAATCTAAAAAAATCAATTTGTTTTATTATAAACTAAGCTCTGTGGTATTTTGGAATATAAGATTGGTTCTCTTGTGGAATTGGAAATTAATTACAGGGCAAATTACTTTGTGTTTTTCCCTCTGTAATTTTAATCATTCTTTTTTAAATGTTGCTATGATATTTTCATATTCACTTTATAGAAACAAATTTATCTCAGGCACATTTATTTATTAAAACAGAAGTGTGTTACCACCATAAGAAATAAAATCCTCTTAATATATTTATTTATCTCTTTTAAAAGCAAGAAAAATAACAAAAATAATATAAAGTTTCAAAACTACTACATGCTTGATTTTTAATTGTGCTATTAAAATCACATGAACAAAGTATTTCATTACTATTTTTGTCGCAATTAGTTCATTATAGAACCCTATCTGTTTGAACCTCACTAGTGTTCTGTGTTCTTAAAGACATGGGGAATATCCATTCTACTTGCAGACAAACATATAACTATTTATGTTCTCTTTAATTCTGCTACCTCCCTGCAAAACTCTTATAAACACAGAACCCACTTTACCCCTTTAAAGTTACAAATATTATTGGTCATCATTCTATGTATAAGACATTGAGTACGTTAACATAGATTTTATATCTGCCACATCTTCTTTTCTTCAGGCAAAAAATTATCTTTGTCAAACATTTTTCACATGGTCTCTTCATGGCAGCCCCCAAGAAAAACAGCATTCCTCTCTCCAATGAAGCTGCATTTAGGTACTTAAATGCTCTGAATGCAATAAGAAGTAGTAAATGCTAAGTTCAGGAAGTATCTTGGAAGAAAGACGTGTCCTCTGCCTTCCTCTAGCTTCCTCCTCCCATTGGTTTCTTCCTTATGTGCTTAAAATTTGGTTGTAAACATATGGAGCTTAAGTAAATATCTTGATTATAAGGACAAGGGCTTTATTCTAGCAAGATTTCACTGGAAATCTGAAAGACAACTATAGTGACTTGGGGGAAACCTGATTCAATTTGAATGACAAATTTCTAGCCATTTGAGTGAGGGATAAAACGTGTTTACAGAAAATACTGTTAATATGGGGGCTTTTTAAATTGTTGTTGATATGCATTCTTAATTGATTCATACTTATATCAGCTTTCATATTCCAGGTGTTTCCATGTGAAAACATTTTGCTATACAAAAAAATCAGTATTTTTATGTACTATATTAATGTATGACATGATGATGTTTAACTGATATTAAATCATATGAAATGAATTGGAATTATTTTAACATAGTTAAATTTTTTATTGTATCTGTTGACTCTCAGTTATAAAAGTGAGAGGATTAGCATACTTTATGCTTCTTTCCTTCTTTTATACCTACTCCCGCAACTTGATTTTATCAGTTAAATTATCATTTTAAATTGTTGTGGTATATAACATTTACTTTCTCTTATGTGACTGTAATTTTAAAAATTAGTTTGTCTTGGTCCTAAATGAAATAGAGTCAAAGTTCCTCAATCATTATTTTTTTAAGGTAACTTCTCCAAATTCCTATATTCTGTACTTTGAGAGACTTATTTGTTGTCCAGATATGATAGTTTTCCAGTGGTTGTCTCAGTAAGTGCTCAAGGATGTGCTTGCTGACATGATAATGTCTATTGCTTTAAGGCTGCATGAATATATTTCTGACCATAAAATTATTGGAGTACATTGACTATTCTCAAAACTTTTTTTAATATGAGAATATCTGAATCCAACAAAATTTTCCAATAGTATACAAATTTTTTTCTGAATAGATACACATCAACTTCACAGGATATTTGTTAGTTAATTTACATAAAAATTTTCTGTCATGAATTGTGCCCTTTCAATCTGCAGATACGAGTCTATTTTAAGGATATTTTATTTACATATATGTTTTATTTCCATTTGCATCTTTCTGCTTCTTGAATACTAAGTATGTGTAGTTGGTTCTTCTTTGCCTCTGTAATAATTATCTTCTCTATTCCTTTTGCATATCTTTTTTGTTGTCATGTTTTTGTTTTCTATTTTGAAGTGAGGATTTGACCTTGTGAATTGCTTGGGCTAATAGAATGAGCAGAAGTAATGTGTACTACTTCCCAGCCTGAAAAATATACTCTAAGAAGCCATGTACAATTTGTTAAC
This sequence comes from Avahi laniger, assembly GCA_963575035.1. Lineage (NCBI taxonomy): Eukaryota > Metazoa > Chordata > Mammalia > Primates > Indriidae > Avahi > Avahi laniger. Next base: position 9,689 of record CAUYSK010095298.1, read on the forward strand.
TTTGTTTCTCCTAACCACATCAGCAAGTAATAGTTTAGATGATGGATGGCACATTTACCTGGGTCCCTGAGTAAAGATAAAATTGACGAGAGCCATATGCCAACCCAAGCTGGATATATAGAATGAACAAGAAATAAACTGTTGTATTTTTATACCAGTGAGATTTTGAAATTTTTTCTTATTGCAGCATAACATATCTCTTCCTGAGTATATAAGAGAGTTTGTTTTATTCATTTATTAGTCATAGTTCTTTTTAAATTTTCATTTTAACTATTTTTAATTATCTATATTCTTTCATTCTGTCAATTATTTTTCTCTTCTATTATTAAATAAAGTTTGGAATTTCTAGAAATACATTCTATATGTTTAAACTTTTTTCTCAAACCTTCTCTATCTTTGTATTTTTATACTGTGTTTTTGAATATTTTTTCCCACATTCTATTTCACCATTTGTTAATTTAATAAAATATCTTCATTTTCAAATTTGTAATTCAATTTTTTTCTGGGACGCAATATCTTTTGGAATACTGTTTAAGATATAAATTATATTGTTTTTCAAAGACTTCTTGATTTCCTTCTGTAAATCAGATTCATTAGAGGTTAAATATATATATATTTTTTAATTTGGTGCTTTTCCTTCATGAAATCAGCTTTTTCTGAGTGTTTTCATATATTTTAAATGGATAATTGTTATTTATTAATGTTTGTTCAATGTGTTTAATTCTGTTGAGTGTATGGAAGGGGAAGATTATACGGATGTTGTTAATTCCCTGAAGCATTTCCCCGTTTGTCAGTGCTCACACTGGCTGGCCAACTCACTCATACTACAGCTTTTCACTTAATAACTAGTGAATTCCAGAGGGTTCAATCCTATTTCTACTAAGTCTTGACTTATATATCCTTTGAAATATTCCTGTGGCATCAACAGTATATTTCTGCTATTAATTTGAACTGTGGTTTCTCCAAGCTGTCTTTTGTGTACAATTTGAAACTGTGTTCTTCTTTACTGGCAGAAATTTCTGAAAATTTCTGATACATCGATGACATTCTTCCTTGTTTTTCTCTGTTATTGAAACTATGGACAGATTTCTATGTTCTTGCTTAAACTTTTCATGGGTCTTGAGGGTTTGTGGGATTAGTCATCTTGGCATTGTCTTGAATTTTTGTCTGATGTCCCAGATTTTTTTTTCTGAATTAAAATTTCTGTGAAAAATGTGACTACATTTTCCAGTCTGTTACGATAATTTTATAGCCTGTGCATGTGTTTCAATGTATTACTGCCAGCTTCAGGTCATTTGTGAATTTCGTTAGCATGTTTTCCCTGTACTCAACTGAATAACTGATAAAAGATGCTCAACGAGATAATATGAAGGACCAAATCCTATACCTCTGTTCATTCCAAGTTGACACTGAGTCATTAATCAACATTTTCTTGAGACTCTCATTCTGAAATTATTAACTATTGCTAACTATACTACCAAGTAGTACAGAATTCTCCATCATTTTCTCAAAAATACAAAGAAATAATTTTTCAATAACCATGCTAAAATTGTTTTACCCTGTATTTTTTTTTTTTTTTTACATTTTATCTTGTTTCCCTGATTCTATTGCCACATTTCTGATTGTTCTCTATATGGGAGTCAAAATAAGCTTTCAAATATGATTAAGACACTCCCCTGCTCCAAACTTATTAATGTCTTTCCTATGAGTCTCTATATGATCTGACCTCCAGCTAACTCCTACTATTCTTATAACATTTTTTCCTCAGAATTTTTGCAATTACTGGCTTTCTTACTTCAAATGTTCTTTCCCTACATAGCAGCATGATTTAAATATATATATATATATATATGTGTGTGTGTGTATATATATATATGTGTGTATATATGTGTGTGTGTATATATATATATACACACACAGACACACATATATGTGTTTGTATTAAGCAATTATGTTTTTATTCTTTTTTCATGTCTCACCAAAGGGAAGGATCTTTTTGTTTGTTTGTTTTATTCACCAGCCTATACCCTGTACTTAGAAAAATTATCAAAGTATGGGGTGGCAAGGATGGAGAGATATAAGTCAAAGGATATAAAGTTGCAGTTTTGTAGGATAAATAAGTCTAGAAACCTAATGAACAACATGAGGACTATAGTTCATAAAGTTTCTATTTATTGGGAATTTAGAAATTTGCTAAGAGAGTAGATCTTAGGTGCTCTTATCTAAAAAAAAAAAGCTAATTCTGTGAGATGATGGATATATATATGTCAATTGGCTTGACTTTTGTAATGATTTCACTATTTATATCAAAATAGCATATTGTACACCTGAAATATATACAATGAAAAATTAAAGTAGCTTTAAAAGTTTATAGCACTTTATACTATCATATATAAAAACATAAAATGTTTACCATAATTAAGACAGTGTGGTGTGTGTCCAAAAATAGACAAATACATCAGTGGAACAGGACAGATTAGAGATTCCAGAAACCCTCCCCCACATACATATGTATATGACTTATGACAAAGCTGACACTGCAGAACACTGAGGAAAAAAATGACCCTTTTAGTAAATGGTTCTATGTAAATTGGATATACTTATAGGAAAAATAATTTTTACATCCTTCCCCATAGGATACATAAAAAGTCCAGGTTCATTTGTGTCTACATGTGTATTTACCTCCAGATGTGTATTTCGAACTAGATATTTTAAAATATAGGAAAATTACATAATAATATTATTAGTGGGCATTCAGTTCTTAAGCACAATATGGAAAAAGTTAACCATAAAACATAAGATTTAAAAATTAGTAAATTGTTAAACTTTGATGAATTCAATCATTATCACTTAAAGACTAAAAAAAATGATATAAAATGGCAGAAGAATTTTGAACAAAAATTTCAAAACAGTGTTTAAAGCAAATCCCCAAAACAATGTGAAAACTTGCTCAACCACAATATTCATTAGATAAATCAAATTAAATCCAGAAAATCACTGTATATCCACCAGAAAAAGATAAACAGAAAAAAATACACATTGGAAGCAAGATTGTAGAGCTACTGAAACACTGCTAATGGATGTATAAATTTTATACAAGCTCTTGGGGAAATTTTAGTATTCTACAAAGGCAAATTCTAAACCCCAACTATTTCACTACTGTACATGTAGGCAGAAAAAGACCTGCACAAGGATGATCATCATGCATTGTTCATAATAGCCCAACTAATACAACCATATTAATTTTTCACTAATGAGGTACTTTTGGCATTTGGATGGGATTGTCCTTATTATGGTAAAATTAGCATTCTCCAACTCACCAAAAATGTCAATAGTGCTGGCTAGAAATTTTAATAATCAAAGTGTTCTCATATATTTTCAAATGACCTCTAGTAGGGAAGTACAAACCTTGATGACCTGCATTAACTAAATGCCAAAATATGGAAAATAATACAGAATAATAGGCATGGATATAGGACAATACATAAGCATATTCAGAGACTGAGCTTCTTTTCATGAGTAGGGGCTTTCCTCTAGGGAATTGTGAGGAGCTTCAAGAAGAAAGACTTAACAAACCGATATATTCATATCACTTCAGAAAGTGAACATTTTAAATCTTTTCTCCCTTGAGTTACAATCTCATGATATAGTTTCCCAACTATTAACTAACAAGCTTTTACTTAGACTTCTAGTACCATATGGAAAAACCTTGTTAAGAATGAAGTAAACTGTCTCAGGCTCTTTTACTAGGTCTAGTAGAGAGAAGCGTCAGTCCATTAAATTGCCCATGTATGAAGTGGTCAGAATTAAATGGCTATAGTTGAGGGCAAAAGAAGTAAGGTTCAAGATGCTAGAGGAGAACATGGGACAGGACAATCAACAGATGGAATTATCTTGTCACCACCAAAATGAGGAATTCTTGCTCAGCAGATAATCAGTAAGAAAATATTTGTTGGGTTCATTAAGAGGGTAGCAACAAATAGCAAACCTCTTCTCCACCTAGGTCTAAACAAACAATATTAAAAGCATAGATGAATATATCACCTTTGTTATCAATATGAAGACTAATGTGGGGGGTGCATCTTAAGTTAGCACAAAGAGGATTTCCCAGCTAAATTCCCAAATGAGGCAAAATTACCCAGCCAGTCGCAGTCACGGTGGCCCTGGAAATCCTTCTCTTAATGGGAATCGGAGAAGTATCGGCTAGCTTCCAGGGGAGAAGATAGGAGCTGATCTGAGCAAGCTCAGTTATTTTTCCCAAATTTATCAATGAGGTAATTTACTATATAACTCTAGGGAAGAATGCTTAAAGGTGGAAAGATGCCTGGGATCCCTTTAAATGGAAAATATATCAGGCATGGGGAGGAAGTGTTCTCCTCTCCACTCCTAGTTTATTTTTTTCTTTCATATATTGGGCATAACAAAGAACCCCACAGCCAATGAGCTTTGTGGTATTCCCTTGGCCCAAGTGATTAGAAATTTATCTGAATAGCAGTGCACTTACTTTTCATGGGTCTACTCTCCCAATACTGGCAAATACTCCTCTGGGTATCTTCCTGAAACCATCAATATTCAGTTTAGATTACTCCCACCCCAAAATGTTTTGTATTGAATCAAAATGTATTTATTAGATTATTGTCAATTCAAACTTCACCTCTTTTTCTATTTCTCAATCAAATTCCATCCAACTACACTATTTAACATACTATATCCATTAGAATTTCTACAATGAACTCAATTAACATCAAGATACTCCAGTTATAAGATGTACAAATGCAATTCAACCATGAAAAGTACACCAAAATATAGATGTGCCTTCAAATTTAATATAAACACTATAATTATTATTTTAGGGAGTAACTGAAATTCAAGGATTAAATTTCCATGCAATGATGTTAAATATTCAAAGGAATTAAAGTTCAAAATGAAGTCTTCTTCCCTTGGTGAATTAATGATTAAAATTCTAAAGTCTTAATTTAAATCCTAAAACCATTCTCCCACTTCTCTTAATCTGTTAATTCTTTGTTAAAGAGGTTCTTGATGCCTGGTAGGGGCTAGAAATTCTTTCTCTGGACTTGGGTAGTCCCTGCAGAGTCCCAGAAGTTGTAGCAGTTTATTTTCAAGTGTCATAGGTAATACATTCATATATCACATAATATTTATTGAATGTTTCCTGTGTGACAGGTACTTTTCTAAATTCTTAGGACACACTAGGGAATCAAATATAAAATTCATGCTCTCATGAATCTCATATTCTAGAGTATGATAAAAATAATGCATTAAATATTAATAAATTATATAAAATTTTAGAAACTTCTATTAAATACACACACACACACACAGGCCCCAAGTAAAAGGGATAGCAAGTTTGGAGCTAGGGACTACAGATGACAGTTTTACATAGAGCAGTCAGGGTAAACCTCTTTGAAAAGATGTCCTTAAGCATGACTTGAGGCAGGCAACTTGGGAGATCAAGCCTTGTGGACATCTGCAAGAAGACCACAGGAGGCAGAGAAAAGTCAGAGCACAAGCCCTCAGTCTCTCTAAGTCACCTGTCTTAAAGAGTCCATCAGTGGTTAGGTAGAGCAGGAGTGGTTTCAATTGCTGTCCCTAAGGTCCCTCATTGTAATGGGTATGATTCCTTGAGAGCTTCAGAAATTATCAGCATTCAATGCTAAACAGATCTAACAAAGTCTTTAACCTTCACTTTTAAGAATTGTAGAATTCTAGCCTGGAGGTCTTTTCACTTTAGCCCAACAAACAATCCAGGCAGATTTTATCTCTCATTAACACTTTGGCTGTGTTTTCTCTTTGCTTGGGTTTGCCACCGCCCCCCCGCCCCGCCCTCCCAGGGTACAGGTAAGGTCAACATCTCCTCTACTGATATTCTGATCTCCCAGGCCTTCTTCTTTCAAGTATACCTGGAGGTTTTAACCTCTTAGCATGTTTGTAGTAATATTTAGCGGGTAGTTCTCCAATTCTTATTATGAATTCTCAAACTATAGTTTTCAGAGGTGTCTCTCAATGGTTTCCCGAAACTCATTATTTTTTTCTTTTTTACCATTCCAATGATTTTTTTTATTTTTAATTAATATGGATACATAATAGTTGTATATATTTAAAAAGTACATGTGATGTTTTGATACAGGCATACAATGTGAATTAATCAAATTATGATAATTGGGGTATCCATCACCTCAGGCATTTATCATTTCTTTGTGTGAGGAACATTCCAATTTCACTCTTTTTGTTATTTTAAAGTTTGGCGTTACATTTCAATCTACTCTAATTCTTTTGGTTTTTCCCCTGTTAAATTTCTTTGGTTCTCAGTCACTATTTCACAATTTCTTTGAAAATACTTATTTTGGGGCCTTTTAAAAAGCAGTTAGATGTAGTACTTATCAGTTTAGGCTGACCTTTAAGATCTCATTTTCCTCTTAGTTATTTCTAATCTGTCCTTTAAGATCTCAACCTTTTCCTTAAGAATATCTTTCTTCCTCCAATTTAATCAGCCTGACTTGTTTAGTTTTTATTCCTGTACTGCTTCTATTTTGATCATCAGACTGAAGCACTCTTCTCACATCAATCTGGTTTCCTTTCAATTTCTAAGCAAATCTGACTCCAAGATTCAAAATACTCCAGATTCAGAGCAATAATGCTGCTTTATTAGTGTGCAATAATTTCTTCAAGTTGTTTCTACTCTTCAATTCATAAAGATGGCATATTATTTTAATGTACAGGCTATCACTAATATTTATTTTATAATCTACCATTTTTATGAGTGAATCCAGAAGTTAAGTCAAAGAAAATTAAGCTCTGCTAAGAGCTTATGTGATTAAAAAGTCTAAAGTCAAGGAATGGGCCCAAGGAATAAGAAATGATACCTAAAAACCTGTGGATGGGCCACATGAATCCATAGTTATCCAATTCTTTTATAGTTCTCTCTTAGAGCATGAATGTAGAGTTGAATTTGAGCCATCCTATCCAAACCTGCCAATTAACCTGGCACTCTGTAGTCACTCTACCCCCCCACCCAGCCAACCTGTCACACCAAAGGGGTGGAAAAGACCTGAGAAGCATGTATGACGTTCACAGCTCTCCAAAAGACTGAGACCTTATCTAGGTGCATAGAATGCTTCTTGTTCCCTCACGCTTTACCACCTCATCACTCTAGGTCTATCTAACACAGTTCTTTTTACCTAGAACACTGTGTCCAGTTTTCAGCAAAAAACGACAACTCATTCTAAAAGACAAAACACGCAGATTAATGAGATAGAGTAAGCATCAGAACCAGACTCAGAAATGGCAGGGATTTTGGAATTATCAGGCTCAGAATTTAAAACAACTGTGAATAATATACTAAGGACTCTAATGGAAAAAGCAGACAACATGCAAGAACAGATGAGTAATGTAAGCAAAGAGATGGAAATTCTAAGAAAAATATCAAAAAGAGATACTAGATATCGAGACCACTGTAACAGAAATGAAGAATGCCTTTGATGGATTTAATGGTACACTAGACACTGATGAGGAAAGAATCTCTGAGTTTGACGATATGTCAATAGAAACTTCAAAAGCTAAAAAAAATGATTTAAATAAAGAAACAAAATATCCAAGGACTATGAAAAATGACAAAGTATAACATACATGTAATGGTAATACCAGCAAGAGAAAAGAGAAAGAAACGGAAGAAATATTGGAAGGAATAATGATTGAAAATTTATGTCAAATTAGTGTCATACACAAAACCACATATCCAGGTTTCAAAAAGAACACCGAACAGGGTAAATTCCAAGAAACTATACTAAACTCTACTCTTAATTTTCACCAAGGCTCTAATCATATACACCCCGGAGTTTATAAGAAGCACCAATTACCTGTATATCAGTATTCTTCAGTTGAGGGCTATTTTGGCCCTCAGGGAACACATGTCATTATCTGGAGACAGTTTTGATTTTCACACTGAAGGAAATGTATTACTGGTATCGAGTGGGTAGAAGTCAGGAATTCTGCTAAATATTCTACAATTCATAGGATGCCCCCCCGTAAGAAACAATTATCTAACCCCAAAAGTTAATAATGCCAAGGTTGAGAAACATTTCTGTAGGCAAAGCCCTTAAAGCTGTTAACCCTGAATAAGAAAATAGTATGGTTTCTGAGGATGAAAATCCCAGTTAAAATCCAGCTAAACCAAGGCAAACTCCTGACCATCTTTAAATAAGATTTGACGAACTACCAAGTTAAAATTTCCTACCCCACGTATTGAACAGATAGAAAGAGTAACACCAATTGTGCTAGCCTGAATCAACTGGCTGTGTCCCTCCAAGAAAAAGACTATAAAAAGTGAGGAAGATATAAGATTTTGAAAAGACATAACATCATTTTTCTTATTCTTTTAAAATTTCAGAATTTATATCTTTTGTGATATTAACTACACATGCATATAATTCAAATATGTATATATGGACAATAATATGTAAATATAATTCACAAATGAATTATAAATATGTTTAAAATAATATTTCTGAAGCCAGAGTGAATGGGTTTTACTCTGAAGTCTCATAATTACGGGTGGGATGATTTTCAATAATATATTTTACCATGCTCATGTCTGAGTTGTTTCTCATCTATAAACTAAGAATACACCTGGGATTGTTGTTAATGCATAGAAAAGATAATGCATATAAAGTCCATAGAGGAGTGCCTGGCATAAAAGTAAATAAATGTTGGTTATTATTTTTATAATACATAAATATACATATATTGAGGACATAACGTAAAACCTCTGTAAAACGAGGTACAAGATTTTTAAAAATGAAATTTACAGAATTAGAATGTGCAACTCTAGAAAGGCAAAAGCAGAGGACACTAGTAACTCAAAGACTACTTGAGACTAATGGTGTTAAATGAAGCTGGATCCAGATCCTACTGATATCAATGATGGATTAGGAAAAGTTTTATGTACTTCTCATGTGTTATGACTGCACCTTACAACAAACCCTATTCAAACATTCTAAGCACATTAGTGAAAAATGAAACTTGTTAGAAGTTTGGGATGATGGAGCTTAAGAGAAGCCAATTTCCCATTACATTTCTAAGCAAAGGAAATCTGTAGAGGGTTGTTGAGTTCTCCAGATTTAATTCCTAGGTATAGAGCTTTTAAGAAAGAGTATTAAGTGTGCATTGTTTCTTAAGACTTGATTTTTCTACCAGAGAGGAACAGTTGTATCATTTCCTTCTGTTCCCAGGAGCACAACACCCAGTCATGCAGGTCTCTTTTCTGTCTTCTACCTTTGAGTTTGGCTAATTGATATTTTAGAGTAACTGGCTCTCTATTAGTCTAACATGATGTTTTTGCAAACTGGCCTTAAAATCCCTGATTGTCTATGTCCGTTTCAGTAGGAGAGCCAACATTAGACAAATTTGATACAGACTTGAGGTCAGTAAAACTCACTGAGTGTCATTTTTCTGTTAGCTAAACTAGCTTTTATGTTCTATATATCACAGTTCATCACAAACTGGAATGTACACTTCCTTATATGATTTTCCATTTTTCCTGTATATTATGAATATTTTGTCCCAGAAGAGCATAATTAAGGTCTGAAACAGATTTGGGTTTCATGAAAATTCTACCATTTAGAGATTTATAACCCTCAATGATTTACTTAAATTTTTTGAGTTTCATCTATAAAATGAATCAAAACCACATAATTTTATATCATTGTACAGATTAAACTAGATAATGCATAATTGTCTTTGACATATAGCTGGTAAGTGTTCAAAGCAGTTATTCAGAATGATGATGATGATGATAGTTGTGTTAGACATCTTACATTTCCTTCATGAGAGACATTGCATCATTCTCTATCATAGTTTCTACTCTGCGATGCTGAAACCCATGTGAAATAAATCGATAGACTCCTGTGCCCCCTTGTTCCCTCTTGCCTTTGACCAACAGGAAGAACCAGAAGTAGATTGGAAGGAGAAGGAAAAGTGAGATCTGGATCTTTATTCCTTTGATTCCCACCCTGGAGTATCTAGGAGTTATAACATTTCTTCCATTATTATCCTCAGGGTGTTCCATTATCCCTATGGTTTCTTTACCCTCGATGGGACTTTCTTCTATGACTCTTGAAATGAGCTCTTTTGCTTAACTTTCCTCAAAGTACCCAATTTGAGTATTACTTTTGTTTCATGCCAGGAACTTGACTGGTATTATTATTAAGTATTATGATGATGATTGTTATTGTTGATGCCCTGATGATTTCTGTAGAGGCAAGAATCCTGTCTTCTATTGCTATTTTCTTAAATCCCATAAGACTGTTAAAATACAACACAGACATGAAACAAAAAGAGTTACTATTTGTTTTTAAATTTGATTGCTATTAATATTAATTCATCCAGGTCATTTCATAAGAATTTCTACACATCACTAAAATGATAAGAAGCACATCAAACCAAAAGATTTAATTGTAGCCAAAAACAGGAATATCATCATTTTAATATTGGAGTTTTACAATATTCCTTCAGAACAGTAATTTATAAGCAAAAATTTCACATTCAGTCTCCTCTAGAATTCTAAAATCTTGAAAAAAAATCCATTAAGTGCAACAAATCCTTACATAAAGTTTAACTGGTTGATAAGCTTCTCACATTGCGATTGTTAGCTTAGGGTTCTCAAGAGATTTGGCTCTGTAATTGGATATATCAGTTTTCTAACAAGAAATATTACACCAATGGAATGAAACTGTCACAGACCAGACCAAACAGTACCCACATGAAAGAGGCCAGTTCTCAAAGTTTAGTTTTCAAACTTCATTACTTTTCATTCCAATAGAATAGCAATAGTTTCTCAAATCCTAGCATTCATTTTGGTTTGGGGAGCAATTTGTTTTCAATAGTGAAAAGTTCTTTAGTATCTAAAACATTATGCCTATAAGTTTTATATGGTCACATAATTTATCACCCAGACTGGGACACTTTTGAGAGTATCAGGAGAGTTAATAATAATTGCATAGGGCAACGGAAATATACTGGGACTGTATGGAGAAAACCGTGATGTTAGATGACTCTCAATTGATAAAAGAGTTTTTTCCCTTAGATTTTCAAGTTCTTTCTTCTTACCCTAAAGTAGTGCTAGTCCCAAGAATGTCTCCCCGTAGGTACCTTTCACAATTTTTCAACAGGATTTTTTCTTTTGTTTTGGGAATTTATGTGAGAATTAGCCCCTGAGTCTGCTTAACAATATTCGACACTTTTATTACTCTTTTCAGTAGGAATGAATCAAGAAATATAACAAAATCTTCTGGGGTACCTATATCTATCATTATTTTTTCTTTGTGATTTTAAATTTGATTTTTTCCCAAAATGTCTACATCCCAAATGAAAGCTCCTATAAACAGGTTTGAAAGTAAAACTTACAATGAGATCGTTCCTTTTTTTTTTTTTTTTTGAGACAGAGTCCGGCTCTGTTGCCGGGCTAGAGTGCCGTGGCGTCAGCCTAGCTCACAGCAACCTCAAACTCCTGGGCTCAAGCAATCCTCCTGCCTCAGCCTCCCAAGTAGCTGGGACTACAGGCATGCGCCACAGTGCCTGGCTAATTTTTTTTTCTATATATATATTTTTAGTTGTCCAGATCATTTCTTTCTATTTTTTAGTAGAGACGGGATCTCGCTTTTGTTCAGGCTGGTCTCTAACTCCTGACCTTGAGCGATCTACCCACCTCGGCCTCCCAGAGTGCTAGGATTATAGGCCTGAGCCACCGCGCCCGGCCGAGATATTTCTTATTTATTCCAAATCTGTTAGAAAAATATCAAAATTAATAACATGATATAGGAAATGTTCTTTTAAACAAATATCGCTGATCATAAAGTTTTAAATTTATCTGTAAAGGAAACATGGATGACAAGAATGTCGTATACAGAATTTTCTGCCTGTAGTACTGTGAACTGATTGAAACAACAGCTTTCAGTATGAGAGTCTGAAATGCAAAAAAATTCAGAGCATAGCATTGAAAACTCTATTCATACTGTTGTCATGAATTGAATTAAATATAATAACCTTGTAAATGCTTATATATCAATCAAGATATGAAAATTTTTCATGTCATTTCATGGTCCTATTTTGAAGCAATAAATCATTATCTATGTACTTCTTTGCCATGATTAAAGTTTAAATGGATGAGTGAAATTCCACTGAGCTTTGTGAAATCTTAAAAACTGAATATTGAATAACAGCTCTGAGCAGTTTATAAATAAAAACATTCAAAAACAAAGATCTTTCACTGTAGCTTAACGCAGTATTTCGATATATAATGAACAGTATAATCTATGTATGTAATAAAGTATGTTGATAATTTTATAAAACATATTCTAATAAGCCTTCATGAATTTAAAGATAAGTGCCTTTTTTAGCTAATACAGAAAAACTAGTAACATTCTGCAAAGCAAAGTGATGTTCAAGTTAAAATCACAACTTAGAACTCTCTAAACAACATGTCTACAACTCATTATGCAAACTCCAGCATTTACTGTCTTCAAAGAGACATATCTAACACATATCATTCATCAAAAATATTCTTACCATTGTAACCATAGTATATAAATGGAGGAGAATTAAGTTAATATGATGATGAGAAGTTGTCCTGAGAGCACACCACTTGTTAGAGCTACATTGCAAGATAGGTAAAGTTTATAATAGGTAGGTAAACTTTTTTATAATAGATTGAAGCAAATTCATAGGAGATTACACCTTCTATGAATTTTTTGCTACTCTAGTGGATTACAGGAAGTTCAGCTTTAGATCATTCATTTCATTGTATTAGTACTAAAGTAGAAAATCCAGGTATTTGTAAGATTTTCTAATATTCACTCCTTTGTTCTTCCATTAATTGATTCAATTATTCAACTGACATTCATTGTGCCTCTCAAATGCAGAAGCCATGTACTGATCCCTGTAGAAAATTAAAAACAAACAAACAACAACAAAACACTATAGATCCCACCTGTGGACAATAGAATACAATAATGGTTCCCAAAATGCCCACTTCATAATTACTGAAGCCTGTGACTATTTCACCTTACACAGCAAAACGTATTTTGTAGATGTGATTAAATTAAGGATTTTGGGATGGGGGATTATCCTGGATTATCCAGTTGGGCCCAGTGTAATCACAAGGATCCTTATAAGTGAGAGAAAGAGGTCGGAGTCAGAAAGAGAAATTTTAAGATGTTGCTCTTCTGGCTCTGAAGATATAGAAAAGATCATTAGTCAAGAAATGTAGGTGGTCCCTGCAAGCTAGAAGAGTCAAGAAAATGAATTCCTCCCAGAGTCTCCAGAAGGAATGCATTCCCACCTATACTGCTATTTTAGCTTGTTTAAAGCTAGTTTGAACTTTTGATGTTTAGAACTGTTATATTAATTTAGTAATGATTTATAGTGTTTAATAAATAATACTTACATTGTTTTAGGTCATAAAGTTTCTTACAGCAACAAAAAGAATACACTGCCTTAAGAATGTGTGAGTTAAAAGAACTAGAGAGTAAAATACACATAAACAAAGTCATATCTCTGGGAGATAAAAGCATGAGATAAGATAATGAAATACTAATATTTGGTAACATTTATTGAGCACTTACTACATGCGAAGCAAATTAATCTAATTTTTATAATAACCCTTGAAATTAAAATATGTCTGTCATTTCTGAAGTGGGAAAATATTTTAAAAGTTATTTTCCTCAAAGCAAGATTAATAATTACGAGAGTCAGAGCTTGAATCCATGTTTTGTGATTCTAAATCATGAAGTCTAAACTACTAAGTCATAATGCCTCACCAAATGTACACTACGGGAATTAAATTGAATAATGTCTAAGATAGGTCTAGAAAAATTAATAAGACCTAAACAGGCAATGAATTTGTGCATATATTAGTGGGGTTGGAAAATTATTTCTGAAAATGGGAGCGATTAACACAACATACTTGTCCTAGATAAATACTTTAATTCAGGTCTTATGTAGCTTATAACAATAATCACCTACATATATCATGCTTTATTTAATAGAAAGTTCCTGTTATATGAGATTTTATCTTTTTTCAATTCTTTGCTAGCTTTCACTGAGTAATTTATCCCCCTGAGAAATCAGAGAGGCAGTGTGACATAGTAAGAACCCACACATATCCACACAAGCACAATGGCTTGATATTTATCTTTGCATGTTCATATAAACTGTCGTGACGCCATGTATACACTGGAAACCCCCCAAATTTTATAGAATAAGTAAATGAATTAATAAAGAGAAAATATTACATAGTTTGAAGTGCCCTAGTTAGTAATCTAGTATAGCACCCCATGATAAAAGAATTTCTTCTCAATCAGGTGATTACAGTCATGTATTGAAGGATTTATTTTAAATGTCTGAATGAGAAATGTGCATGCTTCTATTGAAACAATTTTACCAGTGAATATTTTAAATGAAAAAAGTACAATGTGATAGTTTAAACTTAGGAAAATGAGAAAATTAAATAAAATGCTGCTTTTAGATTTTATTTCAAAGATACAGTCTGCAATATTGGGTAGCATCCATAGAAATGGGAAAGGAGAAGGAAGAATGTACGAAGGATTTTAAAAATAGAATTAACTGATTTTCCTGAGTGATTAGATGTAAAGACAATTGGGAATAGAAGAAAAGATAAATAATATTTTGAAACTAGGTTACTGGGAGTTTGGTGGAGCCACTAGCAGGCATGCCCAGATGAATTTTTAGGGGGACTTGTTGAATTTGGGACTTCACTTGAAATAGCATCCTGCAGTGTGTTTTCTGTGAAGCCAAAGTTCTGGTGGCAATTAGGAGTTTTTTTACAAGAAAAAAAGGGGGAAGGAATTCTGTGGTAAAACAACTGTTAGAAAATTTGACCCAATTAAAGTGACTTTTTGGTGCAACTTTTCAGCACCTTTTATATTGTCATATGCATCATAACTATCAAAGAGGATGTGCACCTTACTATAGAAATTTTTCCAGCATATTCTCTGAATACATAGCCAAGAGAACATATTTAAGAAAACACGAGTATAGAATTTCACAGTAGACAATTAAAATAAAAGAATTGTGCCTGAAGAAAGAAAATGACTGAAGATATTTAGATTGTAAAGATTATAGTTGAATGTAGGAGTGATGAAAATAGAAGAAAATGTGTGGTTATAATAAATATTGCAGGACAAACATGGATAAGTTTTACCCCGTAGAGAGGGAAGCAGAAACAGAACACATCAAAGAGTACAGGTAAAACGAAACGAGAGAATTAAAATATTCCTATCAGTGTGATATTACTGAAAAAAAAAGGAAACAAGAATATTTCAAAAGGATTCTTTTGGTAACAAACCAAATTCTGTAAACAGTTTTTTAGAAAAATGACTACTGAGAACCAAATAAGTTTTTGGACCAACTTTCATAATACTATGATTATTTCAAAGAAAGCAGCTTCAGAGAAATGGTGCAGTCAATATTTGGATGAAAAAGTGCTATAGAAATAAGAGATTAATAATTCGAGTTGTGGATTTAACAAATTTTAAAGACATTTGTGAAATATCTAAAACAGAAACTCAAAACAGAAACAAAAACTTTATCAAAAAGATAAAATATCATACAACAAGAACCTTTCTATTAAATAAGGCAGACTACTGGGGAAACAAGCAAAAGCATTGGTAGCTAGATGGGACCTGAGTATGATGTTCACTTGCAGCAAGAGAGTTGTTAGTAAGAAAAAATGAGATTAAATTAGGTCTGAGAGAAAGAGACAGACAGGCAAAAAGCAAGAGGAAGATTAAAATAACCTATAAAGTTGGTGCTTACAGGGAAAGAAAGTTCTCACTGTATTGCCCTGTGGGCCGTAAGGGTTGTAAACTGATTCTTTAAATAGAATTTTTGCTATAGAATGACTTCACGTGTTGTATATAAGTTACAGGAGTTGCCTTTTTTCTGTATTTCCTCATAGTGGCTATGACAATCTATAATCAAAAGAAATACAGAAAACTAACCCAAAGAGAGAATACGCAGGTGCTGGGACAAATTGTCTGTATTCTACACACCCACATGAGTGAGTGTAGCTGTGAAGGCTGACAGACTGGACTTGTGTTTCCATTTTTGACTCATGTGCTCGCTCAGTGCCTATGGTGACAAAATTGATTTGACCAGGTGGGTTCTTTGAGAGTTGCCCTCCTTGTTATCACCTCTTTCATAAATAAAGCCTTTAATCAAAAATAAAATAAAATAACCTGTAAAAGATTAAGAATTTGGGAGAGAAAAAAAGATAAGAAAGATTTTTATAGAAATGAAAATGAAATTGCCTCAGGCGATATTAACTCACTGTGAGAAATCAAAGATAGGTAGGAGTGGGGGTCACTGCATGTGTACAGGATTCTTCTGGTAGAAGCCTGCTGTACTGGGATGGAAGGAATATTGCCTCTAGAAACAAAGATGCCTTGCATCTTGCCTCAGTTACTTTGTAACTATATACTGGGTAAGTCTGGGTAAGTATCTCTAACTTCTCTTAGCCTTGGTTTTTGTATTATTTTCGTTTAAAGTGGTTTGTGACATCTAAACCTTTTAAGGCAAGTAAAAGATTTTTTTTTATATAATATTGTCAAAAAGAAAAAAGTCACATATTTTTCCATCCTTTTTCAAAGAAAATGCTTTTTCTTTATGATATTCTGGTCTATTTCCCATATAAATGACTTTAGGAATTAAAAGTCTGATTACATGCAGTTTCTCTGCCCATAGATATTTGGAATCGGTATTTGTCCTTGTTCATTTCTTCAAACCATCCTCCACCTTTTTCCATCCTGCTCTGTGTCCCTGGGAAACTGAACTTTGTGGATGGTATTAATAGACTCCTTTGTTCTCTGTCTTCCCTATTTGATTCTACCATCAGAAGTTAACTGTCAGAAGACTGCGATGTGTGAGAAGAAAATGGGCAGAACCATAGGATGACTGCTGCCCTCTACCAAAGGCCACAACTCTCACACAATAATTCTCTCCTAGAGCTACTCTGTATTCTGATCATTGCTCCCTCACATTTCTTCTTCAGGCCTTGGTTGATAATAGCTCCATGCTATTGCTTGGAGGTGTACTTTACAGTCTCATTTGTTTCCCTTGACTTTGCCAGCAACTTTGTCAACAATTGTGTTTTTTATTAATTAAATTATTTTGAATTACCAATTTATGTATGTGATCTGTTTTTCTTAAGGACTATGACTGATATAATTGAGAAATACATGTGTGTCTACACATGAGGTATTTCCACATTTAAACAAAATCTGATTTATTAGCTATATCATAAAATTGAATCTATAAATGTATGGTTGTTCTTACTTTTCTAACATTGGCAGTAAGGTCTAGCCAGGCTAGTTACTTTGATAAAGTTTTATAAGTATCGTTAGCTCTGGTGAATTCATCTAATCTGCCATGGGAGTTTATTTATCTCTATAATATAGATGACATAACTAACACAGAGAAATAAATATTTCTTTGCTCAAAGTCTTACTATCTGTTTCACCTTGACAAAATCATTTATCTATAAACTGTGCATAATTACTTTGATGACAAATTAAATGAGATGGATTGATTGATATTTTCAATAAAAGATGGATGAGTGAATAAGCATATTTATTTCCTTCTCCTTCCAAATTACCACTGAAGTGTTATAATACCTAAAATTAAGAATAAAACTATAACAATGCTAGCATTTGTATAAGGTGCCAGCAGTGGATCAAAAATTTGAAGAGATACCTGGAAAAAAAAATAAAACAATGTGATCATAGTGACAGAGATTGAAAAGAGAGAATACAAACCAAAGAGGTTTGAAGAAAAACCTGCAGGGAGGTGAGTTTATCCCACTTTATTAATACCCATTTTTCTTCTTTACTTCATTGATTATGGGGTTCACCATTCAGTACCCTCCTGTCAGAAGTCTTTGAAGTGTGACTGCTTGTCTCCCTCTCTTTCCCAACCATTTTGCTTTCAGTTCTCTCAGAGAAGCCCCCGATAGAAACAAATCCACATAGTTATTGAAAGAGATCATGGCAGATACTGATGTAAACCAAGGTAGCACTTAATGTAACAGTAGTTAAAAACCAGTATAGATCACAGATGTTTAATGTAAATCATGGCATGAAAGAGAAGAAAGAGGGATAAATATAATTACTGATCCTAGAGCAAACAAAGAAACAAAGATTTTATGTTCATATTAGAGATTACCTCAGCTCTAGGGTACAATTTTCTTCTCTCTGCCTTGCTCTGAAACTTACAAATGCCTGAAGAGGAAAAAATACCCAAGAAAGTAAGGCTAATGCTGCTAGTATGCATGTGTATATACAGAGATATTAATTTTACTGCTAATATATATTACATACATATAAAATATAATGAGGATTCACTGTTAATTTCTGATATTTCTTCACAAAGATATTAATGAAATTTTTATCAGAGTAAATAAAATAATGTATTTATCCTATCTCTGGTTTTCTATATCAATATCATTTATACTTCGATTTATTGAGTACTTATTAAGTACATGGGCTAAACTGTAGGTGATTAATAACTTATCATAATCATAATAGTGATTAGTTAACATATTTTAAAAATTGTCTAATGTATGCAATGCCCTACTAAATTCCAAGCATCACTTGGAATAGTGTGTAGATTTTAGTAAGCAAAACAGATAGTAACTGCTCTTTGGGAGACATATATAATAAAAAGAAAAATCTATAAATAGAAAAATTCAGTTAGTTATAGACTGCTATAAAAATAAAACAGAATAATAAAATAGAAAGCAATAGGATGTAACTATAGGTGGAGCAGTGCTCTACCTGCTAAAAGAAAGACGTGTGTTATGTCTGCCTATTAAATAACTCATGATACTTAAGTTGAGTCTGAACTAATGAGAAGGAGAGAGCCAGGTGGGGATTATGAAGAATCTGGAGTGGTGAGGAAAGATACTTTCCAGTCAAAGGGGATGACAAGTTCCGAAGGCTAGAAGTAGGAAAGTATTTGGATCATTCAAGAGATGGAAAGAAGACCTTTTAAAGAATCTTTCTCAGACATAGTTTCATCTTATATTTACTGAGAATAATATTACTTATCATTTAGTGCTGTTGTGAGGATTAAAGATAGGAGCAAATGCAGAATATTTAGTAGACAGTGGTCTCACATACATTAAAAGATAAAAAATATATCAACTAATGATTATTTTAGGTTCTTAGTCATCTACAATTTATACCGTGCTAAGTAACATATTTATCAAGGTTTGCCTAACAACAGGTAAAAATAAAGTATTTTGAGAATTAGGGTGATGATGTGGGAGATGTTAGTGGCATTAAGATTTAGATCACAGTGAATTTCTAAAAATAAAAAGTGTGAGCAATATGCAATATGGTATATTATAAATAAAGATAAACTTAGATAAGAGGTCTGGATTCAAATCTAGATTCTACTACTGATTATATACTTGCCCTTAGACCACTTACTAGTTAACATTTGCCTCCAGTTTCCTTTTTGGTAAAACAGGTAAAACACCCCTTACAAAGTTGGTGTAAGGTCTCACATAAAATTATTTTATTTTCAATGTGGCACTTCAATTTATTTTCTGTTTATGTTTTTAGATATATTTATTTATTATGTTTTTAAGATGCCCACAAAAAACATGTAAATTCTATGAATCATATGCTTTGTCTATTATGTTTACATGTGTCTCTTGGTATCCAGAGTCATTTCTGGCATGTGTAAGTTATTCCACTATATCTGTTAAATGATCAAATGAAAGAATGAATCAAGCTTATTTAAATAGTATATCCATGAAATTGAAAATTTGTGTACTTTTCTTCACAACACTTCAAGCAAGTTTAAATGATCCAAATACAAATAGTGCAGTGATAATGGCACCACACAAATCTTGGGGCTATAAAATTCAGAAAACATGCACAGCAGCTGGACACATTGGAGACTAACTGACTAGATGAACTAGAACAATGAGAAGAGCCAGAGTGTAAAAAGTTTTATAGACACATTGAAAAAAGATATGTTTAATTAATGCCCTGAAGAGCATTAATAATAGACTACACTTTTAAAAATCAAATTCAAAATGAAATTAGTCATTTTTAGAAACATAATTATAAGTTTAAGGGGCTGCGTGGTAAACAATGATTACAAATATCCACCAAAAGAAAGATTACTATATGAAAGTTTTCTTGTAAAGACTACTAATTGCATCGTTTTTTCTTTTTTTAGTCATGCTTATCCACATTCAATAACAACATTATACTAAGCGTCAACGTCAAACATAAAAGACATGAATCATGAGAAATCAGTTCTTTCCCCTAGCATAGGTGAGATCAATTATGAGTTCCTGGTAATAGCCCATAGATTTGAGTTTAAGAGAATCAAAGATTTTTCATGAAGATATTTTTCTTTGAATATTCTTTCAGACTCGTAAAAAAAGAACTAGTGAGTTAAAAACTTTCAGAGATAAATCAAGCTTACTAGATTGATTAACCTTGATAATTTCTCCTAAGCTATGTTCTCCACTGTTTATATGTAACAAAATTATTTTGTATTCACTAATACATTTCAACAATCTCTTCTTCCTACAGAACTGTGTACCAGTGTACAGTGACTATTCAATTATTAGAATGAGATGATAAGGTTTTATGCGGAACAAAATATTGCCATGGTTGTGTGTAGGGCAGTAAAGGGGAAGCAGAAAAGGCCGGTTTACTTTGAAGAAAGGGAATAGATGACCTTTCTCACCTGATGTCAAATTTAGTTATTTCTGAGTAAAGAATTCCTGAATTACTAGACTATAATAACCTCCATCAGTGTCATGATAACTGCTTCTTAATTTACAAAATCCACAATTGTTCTTTGAATATTGTTAAAAAATGAATCCATAATACATAACATGAAAATTCTCATCCTACTTTACTTCTCTCCAAATTTCCACTGTAAAGGGTAATTATTGTTAAAATTTAAAAGTCATTGTTAAAATTTTAAATGTTTTTTCCAGGTCATTTTTTTGTGTGATCATAGAGAATAAAAGAGTATTTTCCAATTTTTATATAGTAACAACAGACTTGAATTGAATAATTGCTGTGTGTCCTGCATTGTTTAAATTGTTTCCATATATTATCTCATTTAGTATACTAATTTATTAATAAGATATTATTTATGTATTTGTGTAATATACACACATGTGTATGTACTATAGATGTATAATAAATTTCACTCTCATCATCATCTAATCACATATACTGGGTCATATCAATCCTTTACTACATTTTGCAACATAATAGCTTTAAATATGATGTTTATTTTTGTTTTTTATTTGCAGTTATTTGTCTACTAAGATATCAAGAATATTAACTCCTAGTTATATATGCTGTAAATATTTCTGGTCAGTGTATTTTGGATTACCATTTTTCCAAATCCTCGGTCTACCACAAAAGTGAATACAAACTCCTAAATTTGATGCCAAGTTTGTTTTGTCCTCTTTAGGAACCTTTGAAATGGATATGGCTCAGAAGAACTGCATTGATTTTCTGGGAGACACAGAAGTTCTCTTTGTGTCCTTTTGTCTAAGAAAGTCCTAGAATAACTTCAAGGATTAAGAAGATAAATAACCTATATCTGTGGATACACGACCTGGCCCTTATTACGAAACTTCTCACTTACAATACCTTTTTAAAATAATATAAAATTATTGGGTTCAATAATTTCAATGATGACATTCAATGAATGAAATATTCACTTGAAAACCTTGATACAAATAATAAAAATCATATTTTTGACCCTATTATAATATTTTCCAAACTATATGGAATGACAATATTTGTTAAGTAATGTCAACAATATAAAATATGTATGCAAGGTATTCAGGTACCAAGTAAACACTACCATAAATAAATAAAAAATTTTAAAATTGCCTGCATAATAAATAGAGTGTTTATAAATGTATAGCCACTTACAGGTATAGAGATGCCTCTGATGTTTGACCATCTGGCAGTTTGGACAGAAGATGTCCTTGAGGCAGATGCACCTGTAAAATACTAAAAGTTTCTTTCTAACTGTTAATCAAATAAAGGGTTTAGAAGCATATTGAGAATATAATGAAATTTCTGATGTCTTTGCTAGAAATTTTAAATATATGCATTACTAAAGTAACAGCTAAATCTATTTACATATTGTATTTGATTTAATGATTTCTTCTGAACATCTTTGGTATAAATAATAGCATTCTTAGTTGACTGACTGTAGTAGAGAATGGGATTTGGGATTAGGAATAATTATACTGACATTGACTCTTAAATATACCAGAAAAGAAAGGTGGGGGATGGAAATAGAATTAATTAACTGTATTTAATAAAACACGAACTAGGCACTGTGACACAGAGCTCACAATGACACAACACAGTAAAATGAACCAAAGTTCCCAAATACCAAGTCTGTTGTTATTCCCACTAGTGCATAAAATTCCAGATAAGTTAACAATATAAACATTTTAAAATCCAATTCTTATAAAACACCAAAACCTCAATTTGTATAATATTTACATGGACCTATTAAATTAGATTAAAATCAAAATTAATTGCTATAATTAGATTTTAAATTAATCGAAACATGTCATGGCATTTTGTGGGATAAGAAGAGCAGAAAGAATGTCAAAGAGAATCATAATTATTTATTTTTTAAGGAAAATATATAGTTGATTTGTATATTGTTCTCTACATTTACAGTGAGAAAACTGAATTTAAAGCCCCCCACAAAGTCCTTTAAATTTTGATTATACACTTATAAAATAAATTTATAAATCTGTCTTATGCACCAAAATTTCTTAGCAGAAATCCTAAACATGCAAAATGTGTTACAACTCACACTAGTTATTTTGTTAACAGGCAAGAAAACATGTGAAGCCCAAGAGGTTTTGACTCAGCTTTCTTGTTTTGACTCAGTTTCTTTTTCCTAAGGCTGAGTTTGAGAAATATTGCTTCCTTTATGGTCTCCACTGTACCTCCCTTTCTCTTCTTAATTCCCATTGCTCTTTTCATAATACAAACACACATCTGCCACAGACAGGCAAATCTTGCCTAGAGATGTCTCTATTGATGGTGAATTTTCATGCAAAAACTCTTAACATAGTTAATATATCTATTATGGATTACATTTTAATATAAAATGGATGAAATTTAACATTTCCATTATGTTATACTGGTTTTATTTTTCCTTTCTTGTCTTCTCTCCAACATGAAGCTACATTCCTTCATTCTGAATTTCCCTGCTGACTGGTGACTGTTTGATCAGCCACATGGAAAAATCCAGTTTCAACACGATTTCTATAAAAATTCATTTTGTTCAGTAACTGACAAAGGGTCACATCAAATATCTATGGGGTGGATTAATATGGAGTTGAGGTCTCAATATGCACCTTTTGCTTTTTTACACATGACATTTAACAAAGGGGTCAGAGGAAGCACCACATAGAGACCTAAATGACAGAGGGCTCTGGGAGCTCATGGTCGACTTTGTTATTTGATAGCTGACCCAGGAAAGCTCTGACTGATGCTTAGAAGGAGTGCCTGGTGAAAAAAACAACTCAGCTGGGCAGAACATGTGCTGAGACTAAATGCCAGCAGGGAAACCAAACACCTGCTGTCTGGCGAACTGAAATAGGCAACTGTAAACTAGAAAAACAGATTTAAAAAATAGACCCCCAAACCAAACATCTTTAAGAAATTCTACACTAATTTAGGTATTAGGCAATGCCTAGTACATAAAGATCATAATCCAAAGATCTGTTCAAAGCACAGAACAAACAGATTGGTGGGAAACAAAACATAGAAATTTTGGACATAGCAGGCTTTTTGATTCCCGTAATACAGTTGTATGTTAAAACGTTATCACTTACAGCAGTCAAGGTCTCCCTCCATCTGTGAGTTGCATTAGGCCTCTCCCCCAGGATACATGAGAATGGAGGTTAAGGAAGTGGGGGGAAGGGAGATTATCAGGAATGTAAGAGGATAATAAAGAAGTAGGAACAAAACTGTGTCCTCTCTTCTTTTTCCCTAGTGAATAAGAACTGTCATTCCAAATCCGATTCTGAACAAGGCCATAAAGCATTCGGTTATTTTCAAGCCAAGTGTGCATGAAGCTCTGGCAGTAGATGTGGTCTTAAGAAGTGGTGAAATTGATAACAGGAAGAACAGAGCCAATTTCTTAGACAATGGCTATCAGAAGGAGCTAGTCGATAGCAAGTCCTAATCATACTGCTAAGGCACTTGTCAGGATTCCTTGTTGAGCTAAAGTACCTAGAAACTTTAAATATTCAAAGATTAGAGAAGAAGAGAAGCAAGAAGCAACTCACTCTACTGATGAAAGTATTTGGAAAAGCTGCTTCCTGATAGTTCTGCAAAAACATGTATGCCTGATTTGGAGTGAATGGTAGATGATACTGTGTCTGAATATAAGTTGTCTTAGGAGAAAAACATGCATATTTCCTATGACAAATTCCAGGAACTCATATCCATCCTGATGTGGTTTAGGAATAGAAACTGCCCTCCCTCCATTAAATATTACAGTACAGACTCTGACATAGTGCTTCCCAAAGATTGCTTTGGGGATCAGATTGACCAGAGGGCTTAGTACAAGTGGTTGGGTAAAGGATGAACTCACCTGTAACACCATGAAGATGGGTAGCCTACAACTATCCACATTTGCTGGGTCCGATAAGAATCTGTAAGGGATTAAGCTTAAGGAAGTGGAGAATGTCTCTGATTAATATAGCTCCAGGCAAACACATGTATACAGAGGGCAGAACAATCAGAGGTTTTAATGGTGATAGTATCAGCTCCAAAGCCACTGTGATCTTGACAATAATGAATAGTTTGTAAGTCCTCAAAGGGACAAGACCAGGTATCCTTCTTTAAACAGCAGCCTGAAAAAGGGAACTGTAGATGATTTGCAAACGGCAAGCAACCTCAATGTTGCCTTTCTGACTATTGGAATTTAGGCTCCTCATTCTTAATTTTATCTCTGGGTAAATTCCAGAAGGCACTTAAGAATGTATACCCACCAGTAGCATCAACCCATCAGTAGCATCAACCTCTGTAGTCTCCATGTACTACCTCTGACTCTGCATCTGGGTCCACTCTCCGCAGTGGCTTTCTTAGATATTGTTGCTCTTCTCTCCAAGACAGTTAGTGTAACCACAGCTATTTTCTCAAGGATCTCATGGTAACTACACCAGCCTGGCACTTTATGGGGAAGGTTTATTTCTCTGACAGTCCTGAGCTGTGCACTGGGTCATATTCCCTCAGGCGGCTTCCTAAATCAGAGGCTGGAATGAAGCCAATCTTGTTTCCTTCTCCACTTCTACCAAAAAATCCCTTTGACTGTGACTGTTCTTGTCAATATGGCATTTTCTCTGCTTATTTTCAAATAGTTCTTCCTAGACCACGGGCTTGTATAGACTTCGTCAAGATGCCAATTCCCTACCCCAGAGCCAGGTGCTGAAATTCGAATGATAATCTCTCTATTGCTCTGCAAATCCCAGAGGTCATTCTGCAACCAAAAGTCTCACTTATTTCTGACCTACTAAACCAAAGTGTTCCAGCATCTCCTGGTTCTTCCCATCTTTTGGCTCAGTCCTCAACAGGATGCAGTTCTGCTTTGACAACTGTGGCCATGATCCAAATGTAATGTGAGTAAAGGAAGACAGAAGTTGCATGACCAATATCAGTACATATTGTTAAAAACAAGCCTCAACAGGATTAAGAGTCCCTGTCTTTTTCTCTTTTCATCTTATTTCAAGCAATTTATGACCACTTAAATCAATTTTGAAATTTTCTACTATAAGATATGAACTAGCCACTCAATTGAGAGGGAAGGTGCCTATCAAAACGATATTCAATGACCACAGTTGAATAAATGAATGAATGAATATCTATTTAGATTAGAAACATATAGCATGCAATGACCTTAAATTTTTTAAACATTTTTCTTTTTTTCCTCCTTTTTAAAATTTATATAGGTTAGGAGGTACAAGTAGTATTTTGTTACATAGATGAATTGCATAGTGGAGAAATCTAGGCTTTTATTAATAATAAAAGTGTACATTGTGCCCAGAATAGTGTATATTGTACCCAGCAGGTAATTTTTCATCCTGAATGTCCCTCCCAACTCTTCCTCCAAAGGATCCAATGACCATTAAGTCACTCTGTATGACCATGCATACTCATTGCTTAGCTCCCACTTATAAACAAAAACATGTGGTATTTGCTTTCTTGTTCTTGGGTTACTTCCCACAGGATAATGGCTTTCAGTTACATCCAAGTTGCTGAAAAAGACATTATTTCTTTTTTATGGCTGAGTACTATTTCCTGGTGTATAAATGCCACATTTTCTTTACCCACTCAACAGTTGGTGGGTACTTAAGTTGATTCCATATCTTTGCAATTGTGAATTATGCTGCAATAAACATTTGGGTACAGGTGTCCTTTTTACAAAATGACTTCTTTTCCTTTGGATGGATCTTTAGTAGTGGGATCACTGGATTCAACAGTAGATCTATTTTTAATTCTTTGAGAAATCTCCATACTGTTTTCTGTAGAGTAGGGAGATTGTACTAGTTTACATTCTCACCAACAGTATATAAACATTTCATTTCCACTGCATTCATTCCACCATCTATCATTTTTAACCTTTTAATAATTACCATTATAACAGGGGTAAGGTTGTATCTCATTGTGGCTTCAATTTGAATTTCATTAATGATTACTTATGTTGAGCTTCGTTTCATAGGTACATTGGCTATTTGTTTCTCTTCTTTTGAAACATGTCTGTTCATGCATTTGATCATTTTTTAATGAAGTTATTCATTTTTTTTCTTGTTGATTTGAATTCCTTATAAATTCTGGATATTAGGCCTTTGTCACATGTCATAGCTTGTGAATATTTTCTTCCATTCTGTAGGTTATCTGTTTACTTTGCTGATTATACCTTTTGCTGCACAGAAGCTTTTTAGTTTAATTAAATCCCATTTATATATTTTTGTTTTCATTGCATTTTCTTTTATGGTCTTAGTTATAAATTCTTTACTTAGGCCAAAGTGGAAAATAATTCTTCCTAGGTTTTCTTCTAATATTTTTATGGTTTCAGATCTTATATTTAAGTCTTGAGTTAATGTTTGTATATGGTGAGAGATAGGGATCCAGTCTCATCCTTTTAATTCTGTGAAAAATGATGTTGGTATTTTCATAGGAATTACATTGAATCTGTAGATTTCTTTGGACAGTATGGACATTTTAATAATGTTCATTCTTCCAATCTATGGGCATTGGATGCTTTCCCATTTGTTTGCATCATCTATAATTTTTTCCATCAGTGTTTTGTAGTTCTCCTTGTAGAGGTCTTTCACCTCCTTGGTAAGTATATTCCAAGGTATTTTATATTTTTGCATCTATTGTATTGGGATTGAGTTCTTGATTTGATTCTCAGCTTGGTTGTTATTAGTGTATAGAAATGCTACTAGTTTGTGTACACTGATTTTGTAACCTGAGAGTTTACTGAATTCATTTATCATTTTTAGGAGTCTTTTGGAGGAATCTTTAGGGTGTTTTTAGCATAAGATCATACAATCAGAAAATAGGGAGAGTTTAACCTCCTCTTTTCCAATTTGGATGCCATTTATTTCTTTCTCTTGCCTGATTCCTCTGGCTAAGACTTCCAGTACTATGTTGAATAGAAGTGGTGACAGTGGGCACACTTTCTTCTTCTACTTTTCACGGGAAAGGCTCTCAACATTGCCCCATTCAGTATAATGATTGCTGTGGGTTTGTCATATGTGGCTTTTCTTATTTTGGGGTATGTTCCTTCTATGTGGCAGTCTCAGATGATATTTTATATTTTTGTGGTATCAATTGTAATTTCTCCTTTTTTATTTCTGATTGAGCTTATGTGAACTCTCTTCTTTCCGTGGTTAATATAGCTAATGGTCTATTAATTTGTTTATCTTTTCAAAGAACCAATTTTTCACATCATTGATCCTTTGTGTTGTTCTTTCACTTTCAGTTTCATTTAGTTCTGCTCTGTTTTTATTTCTTGTCTTCTGCTAGCTGTCGGCTTGGTTTGTTCTTGTTTTTTTAGTGCCTTGAGGTGTGACATTAGATTGTTAATTTCTGATCTTTCTGTCTTTTTGATGTAGGCATTTAGTGCCACAAACTTCCCTCTTAGCATTGCTTTTGTTATATCCCAGATATTTTGATAGCTTGTCTCACCATTGCTATTCAATTAAAAAAATTGTTTGATTTTCATCTTTATTTCATAATTGACCCAAAGATCATTAAGCAGCAGATTGTTTAATTTTCACATATCTGTGTAGTTTTTAGAGTTTCTCATGGAATTGACTTCTAGTTTTATTTCATTTTGGTCAGAGAAGATACAAGGTATGATTTAATTTTTTTAAATTTGCTGAGACTTGTTTTGTGGCATATCATATGGTCTTTTTTGTAGAATGTTCCATGTGCTGATGAGAAGAATATATATTCTACAGTCTGGGGTAGAATGTTCTGTAAATGTCTGTTAGATCTATTTGTTCTAAAGTCCAGTTTAAGTCTCATGTTTCTTTGTTGATTTTCTGCCTCAATGATCTGTCTAGCTCTGTCATTGGAGTGCTGAAGTCTCCCACTATTATTATTTTAACTTTATTTCTTTTCTTAGAGCTAGTAGTATTTGTTTTATGATTCTGGGAGCTCCAGTGTTAGGTGCATATATATTTGGGATTGTTATATGTTCTTGTTGAATTGATCTCTTTATATTATATAATGACCAACCTTGTCATTTTTTATTGTTGTTGATTTAAAGTCTGTTTTATATAAGAATAGATACTCCTGCTCATTTTTGGTTTTCATTTGTATGAAATATTTTTTCCACCCCTTTACCATGTGTCTATGAGAATCTTTATTAGTTAGATTGGTTTCTTAGAGATAGCAGATATTTGGATTGTGTTTTTATTTTTTCCATCCCACCCATGTGTAATGTTTACATGAGGCATTTAGGTTGTTTACATTCAATATTAATATTGATAAGTGAAATACTGTTCCATTTCATTATGCTGATTGTCCTCAGTTGCTTTTTATTCTCAATTGTGTTACTGTTTTGTAAGAGCTTTGAGTCTTTACTTTTGAGTGTTTTTATACTTTTGAGCATTGACCATTCTTTTTTATTTTTAGAGAACTTTTGAGCATTTCCTGTAGGGCAGGTCTATTGGTGACAAATTCCTTTTGTATTTGCTTTCCTGGGAAAGTCTTTATTTCTCATTCATATATGAAACTCAATTTTTCAGGATACAAAATTCTTGCCTGACAGTTTCTTTTGATAAGTCTGCTGGACATTCCTTTTTAAGTTATTTGATGTTTTCAACTCATGATTTGTAAGAGTTCCTTCTTTATGTTGACTTTGGCCAGCCTGATGACTATGTGCCTTAATGATATCTTTTTACAATAAATCTCCCAGATGTTCTTTGAGCTTATGGCATCTAGATATCTAAGTCTTTCAGAAGGCCAGGAAAGTTTTACTCAATTATTTCTTCAAATAGGTTTTTCATGCCTTTTCCTTTTTCTTCTTCTCCCTCAGGGATTTCTATTATTCTTATATATGTGTACTTTACATAATCCCATATTTCTCAGAGACTCTATTTATTTCTCTTGATTCTTTTTTCTTTATTTTTGATTGACTTGGTTAATTTGAAAGAGTTGTCTTTAAGCTCTGAAACTTTTTTTTCTGCTTAGTTTAATCTATTCTTGAAACTTTTATTGTGTTTTATATTTCTCTGACTGAATTTTTCATTTGTAGAAGTTCTATTTGTTTTTTTAATATATCTATCTCTTTAGTAAATTTTTCATTAATTTCCTGAATTATTGTTTGGTTATTTTGAGTTGGTTTACCATTTTCTCTTGGATCTCATACACACTTTTCAAAGTACCCCATGTTCTACCTAAACAATTTTTACTTGTGTTATTTTGTATACTTATTTGTATTTTTTAGTAAATATGAAATTTAAACACATAATTTTAGATCCTTACTAATTCTCTTCTTTAAAAAGGGACATTTTCTAAATACCACAAAGTATGTTTTCTTTACTCTAATACATGAGTCTCAGTATGTAGGCACCTTTTTCCCTTTACCTAGAATCTTAATTATAGGAAGAATCTGATATGAGATTCATTATCTTAAAAAAAATATGATTTTTTAGAAGTAAAATAGACACTAATGGATGCCAAGGTAGGTTTTAGAGTCCTTCTTGATGAATGCACATGAAAATGATCAATAAAACCTGTGATTTAACTACTGCAATATAGATCATCACTGCTATGTGATGACAACTCAAATACGGTCTTTATAATTTTGCTCTTTGCCAGAACGTCCGGCATGTTTTTGTATAGTGGTTAGAATATGCTGAGTAGTACATTTTAGATTCAAAACATTTTGCATTATTTCATTGATTTCAAAGTTGAAAAATGTTGACTCATTTTAACCTCATGAGAGATGGTGAGGAAGTGCTTTCACATCACATAGAGTGGGGTTGATCCTTCCTGCTTTCTAAAGTTTTACAAGAATTCTAAGGGTGCCTTACTTTATGAGACACTTGGAAAAATAGCAGAAAGGTTTTTAGCCTGTAATCTATCAGTGGTAGTTACTAGGATTTTGTTCTAACCATGTATGATCATTTGTATGCGACCGTTCCAATTTCTCCACGCTAAGCATTGTCAGAGAGCAGCTGCTGTTAGTGTTCAGCCTGCAGGAATCCACCGTCATCCCATCAGATGTCCTGCTTCTCAGGGTGCAGGTCACAGTATTCATACCACTCACAGAATCTGCCATCGTTTCCTCCTTCCAAGTAACTCTCTTTTTTCATTTTCCTGGACAGTGTAAATCTACCTCTTCCAGGATTATCACTGGGTTTATTTAGTCTGCCTGTATATTCTTAAAACAAATGCCAGGATTGGAGAGTTGTTTTGTTGTATTAGAAAGAAGCCTTTACAACACAGAACATCGTTTTTAAACTGAGGGGACCAGTCTCCATTAAAATAATTAAAAATCCTTTTGAAACAGAAGAGGCAAAAACATGTCATATTGATAGACTATATGCCCCATGTATTCATTTATTCAACAAATATTTGAATATTTGTCTTCAGGTAGTTATCATTAGAAAAAGGTAAGACAGGTAAAGGATCTTCTTCCCAGCACAGGAAGCAATTCTTAATATTTTTTACCTTTAGAGAGAGAAAATAAAAACACAATTTAAATAAGTGAGACACAAGGTAAGCCATGTGAAAAAATAGGGATTTTAAAACAGTTTGTTGATACTATGAACTTCACTTGAAGAACATTCTTGCTGATTAGTCTGGCAGCCCCGGGCGATATATTTATAAATAGCTTTTAGGACATTTTATTTTCAAAGTACTTACTGTTGATTACATATTAAAAAAAGAGATATCTACATATATCTGCATCTCTACATATATAAGTAAATTATTTACCATGTTTTACATTAATTTGCACCATCCAAAATGTTTTCTTGTTAAAAATAATTATGAGTCAATAAAAGAAAAAGAAGTAACTTCTCACCATATAGCACCTCAAAAGTCCTGTGCTAATCAGTTTAAGTGATTTTTAAATTTAATATGAAATTTAAAAAATGCCAGCACCTGACTAAGTATCAAAGGCCAAGACATTAGAGAGCATCTGAGATTAACACTGTTATTTCCTTTTGAAAGATCTACCATATAGAAGAGTCAAATGAAACATCTGTTTCCTGTTAATCTTCTGAAGAAAAAAAATTTGTGAAATGTTCCAAACTTAGCTAAATAGTCATCAAACAGCTGTTTTTGTGGTAAAAATGTGGAAGTGATTCTGGGCTAATTGTTTTCCTTCAGGGTACCTGTAGAAGAGATGCTTTTGTCATTACCATCCAAGAAATGTGATGACTACACTTACCTTTTAATTGCATGCCATTTTATTGAAGTTGTTTACATGCTAAACAATTTAATGTCTCATTAGTACCTGAAAATAGTGCAAAATTATTTAATTTATGTAAGGAAAACACATAACATATTCTAGTCCTACTAGATATTCACAAATCCTACAGTAGCTTTGACCACAGTGTGTTGATTATGTTTTGCAACATAGTCCTGGGGTAAAAAAGAAACTGGGTTATTGATATTACACACACACACACACACACACACACACACGCACACACACCTTGCAACTGTCTGAGATACAAATATAAAGAAAGATAAATAGCAATCAATACATGTAAAATATAAATGAGAGTCAATTCTGTATTTCTGCTTTTGGTTACTATAAATTATAGACCACCTGAAAGTGAAAAGAAGTAATATCCCATTAGACAAGACCACTTATAAATTTTAGCATTCACTAAAAATAATTTCATGTAAAATTTTCTAAAGTTCTAGTTTCACTAGACATATATATATATACATACACACATATATATATACATATATATAGTCTAACAAATTTGGTGGAAGCTGAATTATATTTTAAAAATTAAATTCTGCCACAAAAAGAGGTAACATTCCTAAGATTATTTAGTCAAATTTTTGATAAGAGAATCAAAATGGTGTTATTTGGAGGATTCACTTAAGTCCAAGAGATTCATTATTTTCTTACCCTATCCCCTTGAGTAACTTAAATATCACTATTTTCAACTGGAAAATAAAAATTATCACTAACATATTTTAAAAGATTTGAAAACCATGGGAACATTTTCATGAAGACAAGGGCCTTGTTCAAACCACTCATGACTCTGTCCTCAGTACCAAGCATGGTTTCTGGCTTATAGCATAGACCCGTATTAATTATTCAATCATTGAATCAGTAAAATGTGCCCTCTTTCCTTTGGAAATTCCCCAAAATTTCAAGATTTTTTGTTTTATGTTTAACAATGACTCACCAAAGTTTCTTACATATTGGAACATATGTGTGTGTGTATATATACAGATATATACTTTTATGTACCATGTGGTCTTTTCCCACCCCATGCTCCTGCCTCCCTCCATCCAAATTAATCACCTCCCTCAATTTTTTATTCGTTATTTTTTTTTACTTTCCTTTTCAGATATTTTTATCTTGATTATAAGTATTTCTTAAAAAGTGATTACATGGAAAGACTTACAGATTTAATTTTGGCTATTGTAACTATGTAAGAATGTCAATATTAAGTGCATGATTTGGGGGAATTTATTTTAACTTATTGTGCTTCTGAGATTCATGCACTGGTAAACAGCACTACAGTTCATTAATGTATACCATTGTGTTAGCATTCCAGTTTATTCATTAACTCTTTTGTTATAGTATATTTGGATTGTTTCTTCATTTTTTTAGTATGCTTTAGTGTACAGCATTTTTATGAATGTTCTACTACACATCTCCTAAGGTGCAAATGCAAACATTTGTCTTCCTTATATACCTAGATGGATAATTGCTCAGTCATAGGTATCTGAATATTCAACTTTATGATGCAGTGACAAACCAATGAATATAAAATGGTATTGCTCTGGTCTTGTTTTACATATTTTTGATTTAAAATTAAATTAGAACAAAAGACCATAATTTTAACATTATTACATTTATTAATTTTAAATAGTAACTCCTGCTGTTTATTGCTTAAGAAATATATATGTAATCCTTGGGATAGGGAAAGATTTCTTTAACAATACACAGTCAAATTAATTGGACGTGATATTGGAATTCTTCAGAATTATTGCTTTTCTTGCCTCTTAACTCTCCCATATAAACTTTAGAATCAAATTAACAACTTTCATAAAACAATTGTGATTAAAATTAAAATTTTGTTGATTCTATATATCAATTTAGAAAGACAAGATCTTTATGAAATTCAGCCTTTCTATCTCTCCATTTATTTTAGTTTTCTTTAATTCACATAACAATGTTTTATTTTTTTCCTATAAAGGTCTTATCCATCTGTTGTTATATTGATTGTGAGGTCTTAAATACTATTGTAAATTGTTTCTTATCTTAAAGTATTTGTTTTACGTGTTTATTGTTGGTGTAATGAAATGAAATTTACTTTTGCTTATTAATCATATCCTGTTACATTTATGTTCTATATTTTGTAATAAATTATCTAATAATTTCATTTCCTATATAGAAGTTTATATGGAAATATATAATATGCAAAATTATAATTTTTCTGTTCTTTTTACAATTTCTAAGTCTCTAATTTCTTTTTTTATCATATTTTGCTGGTTAGGACCTCAAATAGATGTTAAATAAAAGTAGCATTGGCAGATTCCTTATGTTTTCTCTGATTTTAAAATGAAAAATTTGTTTCTACTATATTCCATTTAGAATGCTGCTTGCCATAAATATTGTTAATAGATATTTTAACTGGTTAAGGAAGTACCTTCTTTTCCTAACATATTAAGAATTTTAACATGAATTTATGGTAAATTTTATCAAATGTATCAGATTTCTTTTTCATATATATTGAATTGTTTATGTAATTCTGAAAAGGAAAGTAAAACAATCATGAATAGGAGATTGAGGGAGGTAATGAATCTGGGTGGATTACATATACAATTCAACAACTATTACATCTTACTAAACCTAATTCAATAATTTAATTTATATTGCTGATATGTCTTCTGTAAGGTCTAACAAGTTCATTTCCCCCTTCAATATTCATTTAGGCATCTACATTAAGGCAAATTTAAGGTTCTTTAAAACCAAAATTTAATTTAAATAACATTTTCATTGTTTTTGTTTATCCATAATTACTATTTTAAAAAGCTGCATCCCATCATAATATTACTATTTTGATGATTTATATAATTTCTCATATTTGGACAAATATTTCTAGTAAATAACTTCCAGTTTTCTAATGTATAATAAAATGTAATATATTTATATTTATGATGCCTACCTGATATAGTATAAAAGTAATGATTTAAAGTTACGGAAACAAAACATAAATCCTCATTACATCACTTACAAGCTTTGTAACATTCTGAAATGCACATGCTTCTTTTCATATTACTTTATTTATCTGTAATAATATAAACTTGTTGCTTTGTGAGTGTTAGAGAACTGTTCTGAATGAAGTAGACAAGAGGTAAAGCATTACTTTTTATTGCCATTATAATTACTATTATAATAGTGACCTATAGCAAACATTAAGTAAGAATTGAAAGACATAATTCAAAGTGAGGTTTTATATGAAAACTTGTTAGAATATTATACATATAAACTCCAAACTTTCAAATAATCTGAAATTGTTAAATGAGTATTTACAAAGTTATACCTCCCATTTCTAAAAATATAATTAAGTCTTGGAATGCCCAAGTGAGATTCGCTTTTTACTAGTTTTCCTTAAAGGAAGCACTGACTAACATTTACATATTCACATTATGAAAATCAGTGTGTATGCAACATCAGGCTTACCTTTGGGCTGATTCTGGATAGAAAATTGTGGACCTGATTTTCCATTTCGAGCGCTAATAAATGGTTGTTTCCATAGATACAGGATGACTAATTAGAATAATAAGCTTTTCAAAAATCATTTGTCCCATGACATTTAAATATTGAACTCACTCATCATGCATTACTTATATTTCCTATTTCTTTTTAAATAAAACAATAATTATCTTATTATGTTTTTAAAATCAGTAGGGATATTATGAGATTTATAGTTTCAGCAATTGTTATAGAAAATTAATTTGACAGATCAATTACATGCTCTTTGCAGTAGCATTTTGTATGGCCCGATTGTACAGATATATATATATGTATATATATAGACACACACACACACACACACACACACACACACATACACACACATATATATAAAATGGAGTTGGACCTTATATGCATTCATTACTTGTAAAAAAACAAACTGCAAGGATTTAATGTATTCTTTCAGAAAATTTCTGTATATCCACCAAGGCTTTGGGTACTATAGAATAAATTTTTTTCCATAATAAAAGTCATGTTGTTAAAGTCCTATATGATATTACTTTTCTAAATGAGTTAAAACATATTTTTATTTTACATTTTAAAAAGTTGGTATCACCTCCTTCTATGGAATATTTGATATTTCAGTCAAAAACATATATAAGGAAATAGTGAAGTATAATTAATAAATAATAAATATATATCAGGGAAAATTAATAACTGGAAGTCCACTTTTATAGGATATGAGTACTTATAACCCCATAGGTGTTTTTATTAGAACAAACTTTCAAATTTACTTCCAAGCCTCCTGGTTTTTTAAAATAAAAAGCCAAAGTACATGGTTACAAAATAGCTACTGTATTTAGATGGAAACATATCACATTGCCAAGGAAAATTACATGTTTATTTAGCTTTAAGAATAACCTTACTAACATTTCTGAAGTTTTTACTATGGTTACACAAAGTTTTGCATTATAGCAGATAGTGTCTTCTATATCATAGGGTGAAATACAAACAAGACTTTACGATCTTCCCCGCTACCCCTACCATGGAGTAGTGCTAATCGATGAAAATTGTTGATATGACTTAAACAAATTTACAGCAAGCATTACATCTGGGGCAGAATAATATGCAGTTTTTGTAACCTTCCTCAATCTAAGAATATATACATGAAATACATGATTCTCAAATAAACTTTCTTGAAACAATTGTTTACAAATACTAGTTCTCCAAACTGGATATTTAAGTAAAAGTTAGCTAACAGACAATAAGGAGTTCAGTTCCAGGCTGAAATCCTAGATGTTATCTTTCAGACCCAAACATGGGGAATTATTAATAAAATTCTTTTCCTTACAAGCCTTATGGGGGCTACTGTTCTCCCCACACCAGTGCACATTCAAAGCAATGAAGTTTTCTACAGGGAGTTGCAATCAAGGATTTTGCACCCCGCACCGAGCTAGCTAGGTTTATACACACATCTGTATTGCCATTGCAGGCATCTCCACTAAGAAGCCTTCTAATCAAGGGACTAAGCTGAGGCACTCATCTGCACCTGACTCAGTACTTTTCCACTCCTAGCCCTTTCCCCATCCCTCCTTCCATCCCTAGTGTCCATAAATTCTTGGTGGCTCACGCCTGTAATCCTAGCACTCTGGGAGGCCAAGGCGGGCGGATTGCTTGAGCTCAGGAGTTCAAGACCAGTC
The DNA here is from genome assembly GCA_963575035.1 of Avahi laniger. Classification (NCBI taxonomy): domain Eukaryota; kingdom Metazoa; phylum Chordata; class Mammalia; order Primates; family Indriidae; genus Avahi; species Avahi laniger. The sequence goes on from CAUYSK010095298.1 coordinate 46,933, forward strand.
TGAGCAAGAGTGAGACCCCGTCTCTACTAAAATTAGAAAGAAATTAATCGGACAACTAAAAATATATAGAAAAAATTAGCCGGGCATGGTGGCGCATGCCTG
>CAUYSK010095301.1:0-16899 GCA_963575035.1 Avahi laniger
CGTAAACCAACCATCTCCCAACAACCTTGTGACCTCGTCTGAGCCACAACTTGCTCCTTTGTAAAATGAGGACATCTGCACCCCTTCCCCTATCAAAAACAGACGTGCAAGGAAATGAAGATACACAAACACTTTGTGAGCTGAAAAGTTTAGGACCAAAGCTGGGAAGTTTAGTAGCCATAAACCATCTTACCAGTCAAAACCCTGAGCCCCGACTTCCTCCTTTGTAAAATGAGAACATTAGCACCAACTCCGCAATCCAAGACAGATGTGAAATGGGAAGAGCACATGGAAACGTTCTGTGAGCTAGAAAGTTTAGTTCCAAGAGGAGGGAGGAGAGCTCCTGACACAGGTCGGCTGCTGCTCCGCCCTAGTCCTGCTCACGCCAGGCAGCAGCTGGGATCTCAGGCTGCTGTCTCCAGAGCTCCCGGGGCTCAGCCAAGTCCTTGGTCACAACACACACCTGTGCTTTACCCTGAGCGCAGCTCTCCCGGGGTCCCTAGCAAAGGGGCAAAGACGAAGTCTCCCTCCTGACCCTGAGCTCCTGCTGCCTTCTGGGCCTAAGCCCTGTGCCTTCCTAGCACCTAGGCCAGGCCTCCCAGGCTCCTCTTTGGCAGCCCGAAGGATTTCAGTGGGCCGAGCAGGTCCAGCTTTCCTCCACGTCTTCCAGAAACAGGAAGACTAAAGCCAGGTAAACCAGTGTCAACTTAAAATCATTCCTCCCCACCAAACAGTAGGTGTCAATCCTTACCAAATCAAGTAGCTTTTTTGAAGGAAAAAAAGGGAGAGGCCTCTCAAGAAAGTCATCTAGTATGGGAGTTGTTTCAAAACCGTTTATTTTTGAGGAGCTCACTAAGTGCTCAACTGGCAGACCTCCAGCCCACAGGGAGAAGTTAAGATTGTGGGACAAAGTAGTAAACATAAGAAGCCATGTCCCACTGCTGGGCATCTTCCCAAAGGAAAAGAAGTCATTTTATCCAAAAGACACCTGCACTCGAATGTTTATTGCAGCACAATTCACAATTGCAAAGGTGTGAAATCAACCCAAGTGCCCACCAATTCATGAGTGGATTAACAAAAGGTGGTATATATATATATACCACGGAGTACTACTCGGCCATAAAAAAGGATGAATTAAAGCCTTTTGTAGCAATTTGGATGGAACTGGAAATCATTATCCTAAGTGAAGTATCTCAAGAATGGAAAAACAAACAGCACATGTACTCACTATTAAATTGGAACTAACAGATGAGCACACCTGTGCACAGAGGGAAGTAAAACTCAGTGGAAATCAACGAGGGGGGCGGGGGGAGGAGGGGAGGGGCAAAAACCTACCTAACAGGTACGATGAACACTAATCCGGACTCAAGCATTCCAAAAACCATCCATGTAACAAAAACATTTGTACTCCCTTAATACTTTGCAATAAAATTTTAAAAAACATTTTTTAAAAAAAGAAGCCATGTTTGCTCATTTCTGCTTGCCTCATAATCTCACAAAGCCACCGACTGTGACGACGTGCAGCCCTCTGGAGAGAGGCTTCGAAGGCAAACAAGACAGAGCACAAGGCCTCCCGCGCTCTTGCCCCAGTCATTATGTTCCTTAAGAGATAAATGACCCCAGTCCTTGACTTTTCTTGTACATAGGATAAAGGCCGGTGGGTTAGTGATTATGCCTCTGTGATCTATAACCAGATGTGTCCTTGCACCCCAGCTTTGGTGTGATTCTGCTAAAGTGTCGCTTCTGAGCAAGTCTGATGTGATTTTGCACGTACTAAATCCCTGCCACCCAGACATTAGCAGTGGCCTGAAATACTGTGCAGGGGCAGTCCTTAGTCCTAAGACTTCTAAATAAAACTAACTCTAATTCTTTAAAAGCTTGATTTTTTTTTTTTCCTTTGGTCGACAGGATCCTGTTTCTTTTTGAAGTCCCTGAGCTCAGAAGAGGAGGCCTGGCCCCAAGCTGAGTGGGAGGCCCTGGTCCTCAGCCTGGCAGCCCACACCAGTAAGCCACCCACCCCTCTCAGCCAGGGGGCGGGGAAGGACAGGCCTGGCTGCCCAGCCTGGCCAGACCGGCTGAGCAGGTGCTGCCCCCGGGCCGGGCCCCATGTGAGCGGAGGGGGCCAGTGGCCACCTCTGGGGGTGCCTCCAAGGAAGGGAAGAAAGACCACACTCTGCCTCCTGGCTGGTTTCCCAGGGCTGGCACGGAGGGCACTGGGGTGGGGGCACTGAGCAAGGGGAGGGGGCGTGAGGAGCGAGCTTAGTTGGACAGGGCTCAGGGGAGAAGGCTGTGTGAGGGGAGGAGGCTTCCAGAGAGGACCGCTGTGGAATTACTTTCCCCCAAGTCAGTGCCCCCCAGTTCAGCTTCTGTCAGTTTCAAAATGCCCCATGTTTGTGTGTGACCTTGCCATTCCCACCATCCCACCCGGCCGTCCAGCCCTTCACAGGCCACTGTTCCCCTTCTGAGAAAGGTCCATCCCAGGCCCCAGACACAAGCCCTCCTTGCCACCCTCCTCTGTCCCTCCCTCCCTCCGGCTCCCCACCGCCACCCCCCGACTGCCACTTCAGGGCAGCCCTGTCTCTGCTGGTCATGTTTTCACTTCAACTGCAGTGGAGGGAGACGACCTAAGGGTCATGGAATCCGTGAAGAACCTCTAATCTGATGGAGGAGCCAAGCCTGCCCTGCCCCAGCCCTCCACCAGGGCCTCCTCCTGGCCTCCCAGTGCTCAGTGTTTGAGCACCTGCAGTAGGCCAGTGCCTTCCCAAAACAGGAAATCGTGTGATCTTACTACAGAACAACGTGGGGCCTTCCTTATCATTCCTTCGTAGAGATGAGAGAACTAAGGCTCTGGGAGCTGATGTGACATTCCAGGGTCACCAGAATAATGGCAAGACCAGGAGTCACACCCAGCCTGATGCCTGATTGTGGGGCTTATCCTCTGCCCCATTCTCTCACTAATTACCCTCATTGTGTTATCCTTTCGGGAAGGACATACAGAGCGCACCACTGCGCCAGCCAGGGAATCTCGAATCTAAGGGGTCAGCTCCCCCAGCCCCCAACCAAGGGAAAGCAGCCCTGTGTGAACTCTGGGGGGGGACACAGGGCAGGCTTCCTGGAGGAGATGGTAGGTAGAGAGGAGACTGAAAAGGAGAGAGCTCTCCAAAAAGCTGAGTAGCAGGGCCAAAGGCGGAGCCTCTGGGGAAAGTGGGCTTGAGGGGTCTGGTGGGGGCAAGGGGGAGGGGATGGGGCCGGGTGGAAAGCAAGGCGGGCTGATCACAAGGGCCTCAAGGGCCCAACCCAGGAGCTTGGGGACTTGGGGATGGGCAGGGAGGCCACTGGACCACTGTGGTGGGTTAATTGGAGGAGGAGAGCCAGGAGGGCTGCCCTGCTCTGGGGTGGGTGATGGAATCTCAGCACAGGGAAGGCAGGACTGCCCTGGGCAGGGCGGGTGTGTCTCTAGCCCAGGACCAGCCCAGACCCGCCGGAGAATCCCCCAAGGCCCCAGGCCAGGACAGGCCTTGTCTCCATTGCGCAGAGCGAGGGTCTGGGACCATCCCATCCTGCTTCCTCTTGGAAGATGGGAGGAGGCTGGAACCCAGCACCGTGGGCAGGGCACACACCTGATGACAACAGTTTACAGGGAAGCTATCTGCTTCTGTGACACTCCAAGAGGCTGAGAGAAACCAGCAGGCAGATGAGAGAGGATTCCCAGGTAGGCAGCCAGTGAGTCAGCAGTGACAGGGCCAGGGATAAGACCCAGGAGTCTGGATCGCGAACACCACCTCACCCCAGCGCCAGGTGACTCAGAGATCCTATTACCCCTCCCTCTGGTTGCGGAGGCCCCGGCTCTTTCCTGTTCCAAGCCCGGTGATCCCCACCACCACCCTGTCTCTCCCACGTCTCCCAGCATGGATGAGTGGACACCACCCATGCCTTTTCCTGCCACACACAGATACTAATCGCTTGCCTTCTAGGGGCCCAGGAAGTCCAGCTGCCAGATCTCTGCGCTACCGCCAGGTGCACCTAGTGACCCAGGCAGCAGCTGTCATTGCCTGCTCGCTCTGGGCTCTTGCATGCATCCAGGCCAAGGAAGGGCACGCCCACTCCTGACTGCTCCATCCCCTGGGGACCAGGGGGTGGGGCAGGGCAGGAACAGCCACGCTGGTGGTTAGGCTTGAGCTTTGAAATTTTTCAATGCTCTTTTTATATCAGGGCTTAACCCACTTGGCTTGAACTTTGAAGTGTGCCCGAGAGCTCACCTACAGCCCCCTTCCCCTCCCTCCCTCCTGCTTCTCCCCAGCTGGGCTGGGGGAGTGTGGATGCCCAGGGGCTTGCCAGCTGCCACCCAGCTTGTGTCACTACCCTCAGCAAACCTCTCCATCCCCACAGCCCCAGCTAGGCGGGGCCACATGGAGCTCCCCCCACACCCTTAGTGTGCGACAAGCATACATGTTTCTTTATTTTCTTTCAATCGCCTTCCTTCCAGTTATTTGCCCTCTCAGCAGGCTGTGAGGGAGCTCAGCATCAGTCCTTCCTACAGCTCCCTCTTTGACAAGGGAGACACATGGTCCTAGGACATCAGGAAGGCCCCACCTTGTCCCATCGGCCATCACCGAGCTCTGGCTGCCACAGAAACCTCAAGGCTCCGTGTGGCCCCTTCAGGGCCTGGGCTCTGTGGCCTGGCAGCCACACTAAGGAATCAGAAATCACTGGTGGGCCAAGCTCTGGCCGGAGCCACATAGCCACCCACTAAGGTGTCACCTCCCAAGCACCCCCATTTACTCATTTATTAGTTAACTGCCTATTGTCTGTCTCCCCTGGTCAGATGTCAGTTCCAGGAAGGCAGGCATCTTTGCTGTGTTCGTGTGACTAATGCCTGGTGCATAGGAGGAACGCATAGTAGGAGCTTTCTCTAACACCGCACGCTCTCAAAGCCTGGCCTATCCCCGCTCGACACCAAGCAAGGGGAGAGAACAAACACCAATTGGCCAGGCAGGACCTCCCCAGACCCATATGCCAGCCATTGCATGCTCAGCCTCGGGGCTGGCCCTCCGCCAGCCTAACCCTGCCAGTCACTGCCACACCAGCACCACATGACACTGCAGCACTCAACTCACCCTCTCTGATCCCCCACAGAGGCCTCTCAAGCACCCCTCTGAGTGAGCAAGGTGAAGCCTGACTCCAACTCCCAGACATGGACTCTGAAGCCGACCCTGGTCAGGCTCTGCCTTTCTCTCTTTTTTTTTTTTTTTTTTTGAGACAGAGTCTCACTCTTTTTGCCCGGGCTAGAGTGAGTGCCGTGGCATCAGCCTAGCTCACAGCAACCTCAAACTACTGGGCTCAAGCGATTCTTCTGCCTCAGCCTCCCAAGTAGCTGGGACTACAGGCATGCGCCACCATGCCCGGCTAATTTTTTCTATATATTGTTAGTTGTCCAATTAATTTCTTTCTAATTTTAATAGAGACAGGGTCTTGCTCTTGCTCAGGCTGGTTTCGAACTCCTGAGCTCAAACAATCCGCCCACCTCGGCCTCCCAGAGAGCTAGGATTACAGACGTGAACCACTGAGCCCGGCCTCTCCTTTTTTTTTTTGAGACAGAGTCTCACTCTGTTGCCCAGACTAGAGTGGCATCAGCCTAGCTCACAGCAACCTCAAATTCCTGGGCTCAAGTGATCCTCCTGCCTCAGCCTCCTGAGTAGCTGGGACTACAGGTGCTCACCACCATGCCTGGCTAATTTTTTTGTTTCTATTTTAGTTGCCCAGCTAGTTTTTTCTATTTTTAGTAGAGACAGGATCTTGCTCTTGCACAGGCTGGTTTCAATCTCCTGACCTCAAGCAATCCTCCCTCCTCGGCCTCCCACAGTGCTAGGATTAGAGGTGTGAGCCATTGTGCCTGGCCTGCCTTCCTCTTCTGCTGCATATCCTAAGGATCTACCTGGACACCACATCCTGAGTCACTTGTCCCTTATCACTGAGCTCTCAGCACCCCATGCTCTCTCTCAAGCCCCTGGGCCTTTGAACATGCTGAGGCCCCTGCCAAACATGCCCATTCATCATTTTGCCACGTGGAAAACCCCTCCCCATTCTCTGAACCCCAGCTCCGAGGTCATTCCATACTGCATTGGGGCTCTCCCAAATGCTTGCAATCACCCCATCAGAGCACTTGTCACACTGTGTGTAGGTGTGCCCCTACACAACTAAGCTGTGAGTTCCTCAAGGGCAGGGACAGCAATTTATTTTTCTCTGACCACTCCGCGCCCTGCCTTGAATAGCCTGCGTGGAGCACAGAACAGCATCAGTGACCAGCTATTGAATTTGGGCTTCTGAATTATTAGTATTATGATGACTGAACAGGAATAAAAAAGAAAACAGATATTGATATAAATAAATGACTGATTGAATAAAAATAAACAAATGGAGGAGAAACAAAATTTCCTATGCAGAAAAATTCCAAAAAATGTGTGTAGATACTCCGCCCTCCTGGAGAGGAGAAAAACTTCCCAGGCCTTAAGTGTGGGCTGTGCACGGTAGCTTCCTTCCCTGGGGGGGCGCGGTGGGGGCACAGTATGGGAAGGTATGGGAAGCAGGGAAGAGTGACTTAACAGTGGAGACACCTGACAGCCACTCCCCCAGCCAGGCATCAAAGTCAGCATCAAGTCCAAAGTCCTGTCGATAATCTGTGCTCTTGATAGGATGTGAAGAAAATGGCACTCTACCTGTGATGTTTCTCCTACAAACCCATAATCCCAGTTTAACCATGAGAAAACCATCAGACAATCCCAGTGCAGGGGCATCCTACAGTCGTCTGCCCCAAACTGCTCAAACCTGTGAAGATAGCAAAACCAGGGAAGTCTGAGAAACTGTCGTAGCCAAGAGCCATCATTACATGATGACTACCTGTCACGTGGTGTCCTGGGTGGGATCCTGGGACAGAAGAAGGCCAGTAGGAAAAAGCTTTGGAAATTGATATATGTAAATAAATGTAAATAAATATTTACATATGTAAATAGTGTGCTGTCCTAGATGGGAACAGAAGAGGCCATTAGATAAAAATGGTGGCGATCAATATATAGACTTTATTTATTTATTTATTTATTTTTATTTCAGCATATCATGGGGGTACAGATGTTTAGGTTACGTATGTTGCCCTTGCTCCCCCCGTGCCCCTCAAGTCTGAGTTTCAAATATGTCCATCCTTCGGGTGGTGCGCATTGTACTCTTTGTGTGTGTATATACCCGTCCCCTCTAATATATAGACTTTAGTAAATAACATCGTTATCAATGTTGATATCAACGTTGGTTCATTAACTGAAACAAATATGCAACATTAATATAAAATGTTAACAGTGGGAAGAAAGGATGTGGGGATATATGGGAATGCTCTATACTCCTTTGTCAATTTTTCTATAAATTTGAAACTGTTCTTACAGATAAAGGAGGTAAAAGGAAAGGAGGGAGGGAAAGCTGAGCCAAGCCCACCTCCTTCAGGGTGCCTTCCTGGTTCCTGCCTGGGCAGGGAAGTGGTTCTGAGGTGCCAGCAGGCGAGACTCGGTACTCAACCCTGCCCAAGTGCCAGAACCCCTGACGGACAGTGTCTCATTCACAGGAGATGCGTGCCAAAGTATTAAGCAGCCGACTGTCATGGTGTATTCATCTAACTCTCAGATGGTTCCGGAAAAAGCAAAGTGTGCACATGAGGAGTGGAGAGAGAGCACAAATGTAACAAAATGTTAACAATTGGTGAGCCTGAGCAAAAGGTATGTGAAAGTTCGTTGAACTAGTCTTGCAACTTTTCTGCAGGTTTTGGATTTTTCAAAATAAAAAATGAAGAGAAAAATTAAGAAGAGACCAGTCAGGTGAGTGGGTAGGAAGAACTCACCTTGCAGGTGGAGAAACCATCTGTGCAAAGGCCCTGAGGCCTGGGAGAGCCCGTGTAGGACTGGAGGCCTGGGAGGCGGGGCCAAGAAGGTGGACAAGGTGAGGTGGAGGGGCCAGAGAGGCTGAAATCCTCAGAGTGAGATGCTGAGAAGAGATGAGGTGCAGCTGAACTGGCCCGGGGACAGTGGAAGGACAGCGGCAGCAGCGGGCAATCAGAAAGGCAGGGTGGAAGCCCTTTGAGCCTGGCTTTCTCATCCAGCCCATCCCACCACCCTACAAGCCAGCCCATCCTTGCCCAGGCCCCAGAGACACCCAAGGGCTGGGTCACACGGCTGCCCACCCCTCCCCACAGGCACACACACAAAGCTCTCCTGGCCCCGTGTCCCCAGCCCCAGATCCACCATAACTTTGATTCCCTGTTCTCTGTCCAGTGTCTGACCCTTGTACCTTGCCTTGTACCATGGGCTTCCCTGCTTGTGGGGAAGTGGCTTCCCCTGTCCCATCTAACATCACTTTGGATGAGTCTGGCACAAAACAAGCCTCCCAACTCCCTTTCCCTCCTCTGTGCTCTGGATGGACTGGGCAGCTCAGACTTCCTTACCTTGGAGGTCAAGATCAGTGACATTAATAATGGTAACTACCCGAATGTTCATAGCAGCACCATTCACGACAGCCAAAGGGACAACAACACAAATGCAAATGTCCATCGCCAGATAAACAGAATGTGCTACATCCACACAGTGGACTGTCACTCAGCCCCAGGAATAAAGAGCTGACACATGCCACCACAGGGACGAACCTCGAAACATTGTGCTCCATGAAAGAAGCCAGACACAAACGTCACACATCGCATGATTCCGTTTCTATGAAGTGTTCAGAACAGGCAAACGCATAGAAACAGAAAGTGGACTCATGGCTTAGGGATGTAAGACATACGTGGCATGAGGGTGAAGGGTTTGGAATTCCTCTTTGTGGTGAGGAAATGTTCTAAAACGGACGGTGGTGACGGTTGCAAAACTCTGAACATACTAAAAGCCATTGAATTGTGCACTTTATTTTTTTTAATTTTTAAATGAATTTTTTCAAGAGACGGGGTCTCGCTATGTTGCCCAGGCTGGAGTGCAGTGGCTCTTCACAGGCACGATCCACTACCGATCAGCGCAGGAGTTTTGACCCGCTTCATTTCCAACCTGGTGGGTTCGCCCCTCCTTGGGTAACCTGGTGGTCCCCTGCTCCCGCGAGGTCACCATATTGATGCCTAACACCTTGCCTATTGTCAGAAAGCGCTACAGGCCAGAACTCCTGGGCTCAAGCCATCCTCCCACCTCAGCCTCCCAAGTAGCTGGGATTACAGATGTGCGCCACCGCACGTGGCAAAGTGTGCACTTTAAAGGGGGAATTGTATTATACATGCATTCTACTTCAATAAAGCTGCTTCGAAAACAATAATTAGCATTTCCTGAGTGCCTACCTGCCAGGCAGGCCCTACAGACAGCCTCTGTTAACCCTCAGGACACCAAAGCTTGGTGCACTGAAGCCACTCACCCAAGGTCACACGCTGCTAGAGCCAGGATTGAGCCCAGAACTGGTGGTGACTAGAGCCCGGTGTGTAGCCATGCCAAGCATCGGCTCTACTCAAGTTGGTTTTCAAGACATTACGGAGCCCCAAGCTCGCAGGTTCTGGGGAGCAGCTCAGAAGCCCACAGGCGGGGTCCGCAGGGGCTCGGGTGGCCACACAGGGTCGGGCACAGCTGCGGGAGAGGGCGCAGGGCTGCGGGGGAAGGGCGTGGGCACACAGCAGGGGAGTGGAAACTCAGGGTGCCTCTGTCCAGTGAGATCAAAAACAAAACAACAAAACCTCGATGGCCTCCGCCCAACCACAACCCCCTGCAAGCAGGGGTGCGACCCAGGCAGGAGGCGCCCCCGCATTGGTGCTGGAAGTGCTGGGTCCACCTCTCCCGCGGGGGCTGGGCCGGCCGGCGGCGGCGGCTGTCCTCGGAGTCGCCCCCGCCTGTTTGCCTGCGGGAACTGCGGCCTCCAGAGTGTCCCACGCCGGCCGACAGAAATTTTGAAAATCGCGCGGCCGCCGACGGCAGGTGGAGGGTGGGGACCGAGCGTTTTGACAGGCTGCCAGAGGCGCCCGCGCATTGGCTGCTTAAGTGGCGAGCCATGGGTGGGATTTACAAACTGTTACCATGATGACAAGTAAAAGCTGTCCCCCAGTGCCAGGTGCGCGGCCGAGGCTGGGGTCCGTCCTCCCGGCGTCTGGACGGCCCGTCGCGCGTGGCGTCCCCTCGGATGTCTGCGGAGGGCACAGCGAGTGAGCCGAAGCCCCACGGAGAGGCCAGGGAGGCGGCCACTCGGGGAGGGACTGCCGGTCCCTGGGAAGGTTGGATGGAGGGAGGTGGCATCCGTGGCCCGGGAGTATGGGGCGCCCCCCAGTGGAGGCGGCCGTCACTGCAGCGCCCGGCCACCGGGCCTGAAGGGCTAGGACGCGGGAGGCGAGGCGCGCGGGAGAAAGAAGCAGGGGGCGGAGAGGCAGCAGTTGCTCAGAGCCTCTGGGAGATGTGATTCCAAAGTCGCAGCCCCCTCCTCTTCCCCCTCCTGGGCCTGGGAGGATGGCAGGAACCCCGCCCGTGTTCCCGACGGAATGAAGGGCTCAGCCAGGCCAGGACAAGCTGGCCGGTCCCAGACACACCCCAGCCCTGTCCCAAGCCCCCTCCCCTCTCTTAATCCCCGATCAAGTCCCTGCTTCTCCATCCCCTCCCACGCCTTCCCACGGCCCCCAGGGAGAGAAAGGTCAGTGAAGAGTGACAGAGAGTGGGAGGGGACTCAGAGAGGAAGGCTCAGTGAGGGGAGGTTGGGGGAGGGGGCCTGTAAGAGGGGGCTCAGGGTGGGCAGAGGGGCTCAGGACATAGACCAGAGGAGACCAGGGACAGCCTGAGGTGTGGGCTCGGCTCCTGGCCCCAGTAGGGGCTGGGTCCCCTCTGGGCTGGGCCCCATCCCAGCAGCGCAGTTTCCAGGCAGCCCCCGGGCTGGGTTTCAGCAGGTCTGGCTGAAAAGGGAAGAAACTGAGCTTGGGCAGGGCCTCTTTATGGCTCCAGGTGAAACCTGGCCCTGGGGACAGGGAAGAAGTTTCTCCAAGGCAGAGATGGGGAGGAAGGGGTGACTCACCCCTCACTTCCTGGCTCGGTGACATCTAAGAGCCTGGGAATTACCCGAAAGCAGCCAGCCAGGCCAGGCCAAGAGAAACAGTACCACCTGCCCTGGCCACTCTCATCTCACCTTCCCACGTCACCCACACAGAGGGACAGGCCACACCCGGAACTGGGGACAGGCAGCATGAGAAATATACACCCTCTCACACAAGCACAAACCCACCTCTTAAGCCAAACATGCCACCCCATCCGCAGACAGAGGCGCACACACGCTGAACCCCAAACCAGTTCTGCTTCTCCGGGGGCCAGGTGAAGAGGCCCCTTAGGGGTTCCAGAGAGCTGGAAAGAGCTGGAGGGCCGGGAGGGGACGAACACCAGCACCACAGGGGAAGGAAAGCACAAATTGAGTGTTTTGTTTGTTTATTTTGAGACAGGGTCTTGCTCTGTTGCCCAGACTAGAGTGCAGTGGCATCATCGTAGCTCACAGCAACCTCAAACTCCTGGGCTCCAGTGATCCTCCTGCCTCAGCTTCCTCAGTAGGTGAGACAATAGGCAAATGCCACCATGCTCAGCTAATTTTTCTGAGTTTGGTAGAGACGAGGTCTCTACAAAAAACAGAAAAGCTGCCCAGGCTGGTCTCAAACTCCTGGCTTCAAGCAATCCTCCTGCCTTGGCCTCCCAAAATGCTAGGATTACAGGCGTGAGCCACTGCACCCTGCCTTAAATTGAGTTTTAACGGACCCAGGGCCAGGCACTCTGTGATCACAAAGATCTGAGACAGGGATGATTATTTCCATTGTCTGGAAGCTCTAAGAGGCCATTTTCTGCCCAGGAGCACCCAGCTGTCCCTGCCCTGCCTCTGCTGACTGCTACCCCCAGCGCTGTTTCCCCACCTTAGGCTCCTGTTCCAAGAACACACATACATCTTGGCGTCCCAGCCCGGATGTCTGTGTAACAAAAGCCTGGAAAATCACCTCTCCGGGATGTGCCTGGAATCCACAGCACCTGCCCACAGAGGCCATTGCTGTCAGAGCAGCACGGCACCTGTGTACACAGCTGGAGCTCCCAAGATGGGCATGCTGATTTGCTTGGTAGCTTCCTGTATTCTTATTTTCCCCCTTGGGCTGAGGCTTCCCAGGGCAAGACCTCTCTCCCTTCAGAAGCATCTCCCAAAAGCACGGCCTTGCTGCTCCAATCAGACCATGGCCTCGGTCTGCAAGATAGCAGGTGTGCTACATATAGTTGTTTTCATTGAAAGCAACAAAAACTAACAATGTCTAACTTAAGCCAAAAAATATGTGGGTGTTGAAAGGAATAGGATGGATTTCATATACATGTGTATGTGTATACGAAATAAACTAATGTTAAAGAAAAAGTATTCAACTATTTATTTGTATAAATTTTATTTGTATACCTTTTTAGTTGTATAAATTTATGGGGTACAAGTACAATTATTTTTTCTAGAGACAGAGTCTTGCTCCGTTGCCCAGGCTGGCATGCAGTGGCGCAATCATAGCTCACTGCGGCCTCTAATTCCAAGGCTCAGGTGATCCTCTTGCTTCAGCCTCCTGGGTAGCAAGGATTACAGGGGCACACCACCACGCCTGACTAATTTTTTAAATTTTTGTAGAGATGGAGTTTCACTATGTTGCCCAGGCTGGTCTCCAATTCCTGGCCTCATGCTGGGATTCCAGGCATGAGCCACCCCGTCCGGCGGAAGTACAATTTTGTTACATGCCTAGATTGCATAGTGGTGAAGTCAGGGCTTTCAGGGTATCCATCACTCAAATAACGTACATTGTACCCATAAATTTCTCATCATCCACCCCGCCACACGCACTCTCCTTCCAAGTCTCCACCGTCTAATCGATACTTGCTAAAGCGCAGTAAGGAAGACTTCATTCGGGACCATCTCAATAGGTACAGAGACCACTGCGTCGGCGTCTTGCAGTCGGGGAGAGAGATTGGGCTCAACTCTGAATACGCAGTGGGCAAGTGGAGATTGACAACCAAGGAGCCGTGGGGGAGGTCAGTAGGCAGAAAATTACTAAGAAGAAACACATCAGGGGCGAGAGGGATTCTGGCTAAAGCGACCTAACAGGATTCTTGCTGAAGACAGACCCCACACCTGGGGATGGAGGAGGATGAGATGAGGAACCTGATCAGATGTGGAAGCTGGGGGACAGCAGTTCTTGCTAAACTGACTTAGCAGGATCGTTTGTTTAAACAGGATTTTACAAGGAAGTGTGCAGAGGGGTCTAGCGGGAGATTCAGAAGCCTGACTGAAGTTTGGCCAAGCAAAGAATCTTTGTCAGTCTCCCCTTTTGTTCAAGGAAATAAGAGACAGTCTTCTTTCCTTTGAACGATGTAAGTCCTTTTTTCTTTTCTTTTGTTCCGTCTCCTTTTGTTCATCAAGAACGAGCTGGATCATCCGCTGGGACTCTGGGAGTAGAGGACATCTCCTAGAAAGTGTGAGCCATCAGGCCTCTAATGAGGAAGTTTAGTTTCTATGAAAGTAAAAGAAAAACAAAGATTAATAGTGGGAACAAACTATAAACTCGGTTTCTGACTCCAGAGGGCAGCCGGTCAAGATTCCAGGTGTCGGGCCTGAAGCACGTTGGCGGCAGTGAGGACAGGCAGTGGCCCTCTGACAGATTTCCCCGCTTTGTGGTTTGGGTGTTGTAAAGGTTTTTATATATAAGCTGTTGTGGGGGTTTCTCTGAAGTTTATATCAAGTTGTCCAGCTCCAGGTTGCAGGGATTCAGGAAAAGAGCAGTTGTCTTTTTTTTTTTTTTTTTTTGTGAGACGGTCTCCCTCTGACGCCTGGGCTAGAGTACTGTGGCATTAGGCTAGCTCACAGCAACCTCAAACTCCTGGGTTCAAGTGATCCTCCTGCCTCAGCCTCCCGAGTAGCTGGGACTACAAACGTGTACCACCATGCCCTAATTTTTTGTTTGTATTTTTAGTTGCCTGGTTAATTTTTTCTATTTTTAGTAAAGACAGGGTCTTGCTCTTGCTGGTCTTGAACTTCTGACCTCAAGCGACCCTCCTGCCTAAGCCTCCCATAGCGCTAGGATTACAGGCATGAGCCATTGTGCCCGGCCAGGAGCAGTTTTCATTTCAGTGATTCCATACTGGAAGGGCAGGAAGAAACTGGAAATATTAATTTGGAGAGTTATAACCAGATAATGGAAGAAACTAGAATTCAGGATCCAGTCCAGATTGCAGGTAGAGAGTAGAACCTCAAAGAAAATGACCAGAGCTAAAATCTAATGTTGGGTGCATTATAGTTTTCTTCTGAAAGATAATGTTTCTCTCTCCAGTCACCCCCATTTCTAACAAAGATAATCCAAGTAAGACTGGTTTGTTTGGAAAATAAGTTGAGTGTCATTAAATTTGGCTTGATTATTTACCTAAGAGCAGCAAGAATAGTGTTTGACCATATAAGACTTTTTTAAGTTTGCTTTGCTGGAACTTCTGATAAGGAATCTCAGATTAGACTTTTTAAAACCTCTTGAGGCTAAGAAGCGAAGCCAAGAACTCAATTACAAAATTTAGCCTGCAGTACTGATAGATTTGATTGAATTCTTGTCTTCTCAAGATCTCAAAATATTCTGAAGTTCCTGGACCTGTCAGGAAGTGACACTCTTTACCCACCTTTAAGGCAACCATGTGACCCCTGTATTCAAGGCACCAGGCCAGTTTTTCCAAGGTGGAATTTATTGGCTCCATAAAGTTAACCTTAGTTCCTTAAAGCCATCCAGTCATAACTGAAAATATGACATTCCTTGGTAATATAACCAGTGTTTCCAACTGTGTCCTGTTCCAAGGAGAACAGATTCTTATTACACTTCTGTAAATCACTATATTGCCTTAAAAATAAGAATACTCATGCATAGTTTCTGCATTCTGAAGGGATTAGGTAGGAAGAAAAAGTAAATGTTTCCAATTTTGTTCACTACAGTAAACTTTACCAAGTTGCTGTAAGTGATAGCTTAAAAGGAAAAAGAAAAAGCTTTTTTTTTTTTTTTTTTGAGACAGAGTCTCACTCTGTTGCCTGGGGCGAGTGCCGTGGCGTCAGCCTAGCTCACAGCATCCTCAAACTCCTGGGCTCAAGCGATCCTCCTGCCTCAGCCTCCCAAGTAGCTGGGACTACAAGTGTGCACCGTCAAGCCCGGCTAATTTTTCTATTTTTCGTAGAGATGAGGTCTTGCTCTTGCTCAGGCTGGTCTCGAACTCCTGACCTTGAGGGATCCACCTGTCTCGGCCTCCCAGAGTTCTAGGATTACAGGCGTGAGCCATCGTGCCTGGCCCACAACATTTCTTATTTGGCAATGCTTCCCACATAATTTAACACTTACGGAAGCCTAATTAGTTTATTACCTTTCCTTTACAAGGTGAGAAACACATCCTTTGAGCTTTCCAGCGGCCCAACTAGAAAATCCCAATGTTAATTTGAGGTCAAAAAGATTTAATTTAGAATTTGATTTTGAGAAGTCTGTTAGAAATGTAAAAAGATTTAGAGCACTTAATTAAATATAATCTTGGTCATCTATTTCATCAAAGTGACAATAAAATGTTTTAAAGGCAAATACAGAAGGTTACATGGTTGTGAACAAAACCATAGATCTTTTAATATTGAGAAGACTTAATTTTCTCTGGTAACCAAAGACCTAATAAAAGACAACATCAAGCACATGAAATTATTTTGCTGAAACACAAAGATTTATTTACTGGGCCAATTACTTAAAACAACCCTTCACATTCTCAGTCCAATAGTCCAAGAAAACTTTGTCATTGTAACAGAGAAGCCCAAATTCTACTTTTGCATCAATGTACTACTAGAACTAATTTTTAATAAAACCTTATAAATAAATCTATTCAATATTAGCCAGCTTTGACCACACAAGATTTCTTTTCCATGGTTGGGTCTAGATTTTTAATAAATATCTATTATTCAATTTAACTCAGGACAACTTTAAGGTTGGAAGTTATAAAAAAAGATTTTTGAAACTATTTTTAAGTAGACATAATTTAAAGCATAATTATTTTTGAAAACTTCACTTACAAACTTTTATTTTACTTACATTCATCTAATTTATTCATTCTCAACAATTATGTTTGAATTGCTGGTGAAAAATTTCATGAACAGTAAGCAAATCTAGCCATTATCTTAAAGTATTTTTCCTATTGACAAATCAGGCAAATATCAAAAATATCACAAAAACACAGAAACTAAAAAATTAAACAAGGTTTTTCTCTCTCTCTCTCTCTCTCTCTCTCGCTGTCTGTTTCTCTCTCTCTCTCTTTTTTTTTACTTCCATGACTGACATGCATCAAGCAATTAAGCAATTAATTTTTATTATGCCTTCTACTGTTGGGCTGGATTTATAGTTTTATGTCCTTAAACATCTAGCAGAGACAACACAAACTTGTTTGACCAGCAAATCCAGGCAAAAATTTATGTCTGCATTTAATGCTGACAATTCTGGAGACATTCCTATTTTTATTTTACCAACAATTTTTTTTTTTTTTTGAGACGGTGTCTTCCTCTGTTGCCTGGGATTCATCACTGGACCGCTGGCCTCTCACCTGGGACCTAAGTGCACACCTTTCTCTTCACTCCTGACTGATCGATCAGGGAGTTGGACTCCTGAGCCATTGCTCCAAACATCCAGTGAAGCTGATAAGGACAGATTTTGATTCTTTTTTTTTTTTTGAGACAAAGTCTCACTCTCTTGCCTAGGCTAGAGTGCCATAGCCTCAGCTTAGCTAACAGCAACCTCAAACTCCTGCGCTCAAGCGATCCTCCTGCCTCAGCCTCCCAAGTAGCGGGGACTACAAGTGTGCACCGTCAAGCCCG
>CAUYSK010095302.1:0-20094 GCA_963575035.1 Avahi laniger
TAGAAAAATTAGCCAAGCGTGGTAGTGCACACCTCTAGTCCCAGTTACTTTGGAGGCTGAGACGGGAGGATCCTTGAGCCCAGGAGTTTCAGGTTACAGTGAGCTATGATGACACCACCGCACTCTAGCCCAGGCAACAGAGCAAGAGCCTATCTCAAAAACAAAACCAAAAGGCTGGGTGCGGTGGCTCACACCTGTAATCTTAGCTCTCTGGGAGCCTGAGGCGGGCAGATTGTTTGAGCTCAGGAGTTCGAAACCAGCCTGAGCAAGAGCGAGACCCCGTCTCTACTAAAAATAGAAAGAAATTAATTGGACAACTAAAAATATCTAGAAAAAACTAGCTGGGCATGGTAGCACATGCCTGTAGTCCCAGCTACTCGGGAGGCTGAGGCAGGAGGATCGCTTGAGCCCAGGAGTTTGAGGTTGCTGTGAGCTAAGATGACGCCACGGCACTCTAGCCCAGACAACACAGTGAGACTCTGTCTCAAAAAAAACAAAACAAAAAAAAAAACAAAAACAAAAAATACCTGTGCACCTAACAATAACTCATAAAGCAAAGTGTCATGCAATAAATACCAAATGGATGTCATATGACTTTAATTTCAAGGAACACTGGAACAAGTTAAATTTCTGGATATCCCATCAAAGAGCTCAGAGAGAATTTCATTCCCTTTGCTAACTGCAAAGAAAATAGCTTTCCATCAGAGGAATCCCTGGTCAGTTCTGCATTGCAAGGGGAGGCAGTGGCATCAGAGCTTCATTCACAGATGGAGTTTATGCTTGTCTGTAGTGGATTTCTCTCAGACGCATGATAAAATACCTTGCTACTCTAACAAGGTATCTGACTTCAGAATTCCTACCAAAGGTGTTACTTCTCTGCATGAAGCATTTATTAGTTGCTTAGAGGCCCCCCTATATTTGCATGTTTTCTAGGGTAACCTGATTCTAAGGGTTCACACCAGTGATCCCAGAATCCTTGAATCTCAGAATTAGAAGGGACCCTAGCGGCCTTCCAGCCTCACTGTGTCTCCACAGGTTGCCATCCAGCTTGGCCACCTCCAATGACCTGAAGTTCACTCCTCTTGGCATCCCATTTCTTTGAGGGGGCATCCCTAAGTGGTAGAATATTCTTCCTTCAGTAATGAAGGTTCTCTTGGAGTCATGAAGAAATTATGACAACATTTCTACAAAGAGAGACGAAGGCTGCCATAAACACCCAGAAAGGCAGGGAACTCACTCCCAGATAGGTTAGGGTAAGGGATACAGACTTTCATCCCAGGTATATGTCAGTGTTGATAAGGAATGGATTTGTTTTGTTTCGTTTTTTTCTTTTGAAACAGGGTCTTGCTCTGTCACTCAGGCTAAAGTGCAGTGGCATCATTATAGCTCATTGCGACCTCAAACTCCCGCATTCAAGCAATCCTTCTACCTCACTCTCCTGAGTAGCTGCGACTACAGGTGAACACCACCACACCCAGCTAATTTTTTTTTAATTTTTTGTAGAGATGGTGTCTTGATATGTTGCCCAGGCTTGGCTTGAACGCCTGACCTGAATTGATTCTCCTCCCTCAACCTCCCGAAGTGCTGGATTACAGGTATGAGCCACCGCACCTGGCTGAGGAATGGTTTTGAGGATGCTTCCTCAAATGTTCCCAGGAATTTGTTAAATAGTCTTCCACAGAGGGGTTTATAAGGTTCTGTGGGCCCATATGAGTTGAAAACACTTGAAGGTGAGACATTCTGAGATTAGATGAAAGAGCTATACTCACTCCAAGGTGTGCTAGGGCAAGAACCTCAGGAGGGGCCAATGGAGAAAGGTAACAACAGAGAATCTCAAGAGCCATCTTGGCCCTTCAGAGAAAGATGGCTGTTTGGAGGGCTGGAATTCCCAGGAAGAAAGTGGGTTAGTGTTCAGAGTCACACCTGCACCCACAAGCACTTATTGAGCACCACTATGAGCTTAATGTCCCAACTAAAACACCTGGTTCTTGCCCTTAAAGTGCTCAGACCATGTGCCTTTCACTCAAGCCTTTAATTGCCTCCAGACTTTTGTCCTTAAACTGATTCAAAGTTGCAACATGTGCTTTTCTCAAGACTTCCTTTTTTTAAAACAATGTGAAAAAATGCAAAGAATACTATTTTAACATTTCATATCTGTACTATGCAGAATTAATGATTTTATTTGCTGTCTCTTTGTTCTTCCCCCTTCTTCAGTCTCTCCCCAACCTACACCCCCGGAAAATCACCACCATGAGTTTACTGTGTCTTTCAGTCCCTTGTTTTGATAATTTTACATTCATAATCCTTTATTTCCTACTCCTGGTTTAAAAGTTTCACTTTCTATTTCTATTCTTTTATTGGTTACTCTTAAGATTTTAAAATACATACTTAACTTTATATTTTTGCAATCAAGACTAAAGTTATTTGGTATCTGTATACAACTCCCTTCCCAAATGAACTCAACCTCAAACCTTTGTTATATATTGCTTTTAAACATATAAATAAGTTATTGTTTGCTTATTGCATCCCTTACATTTTTTTCTAGTTCACTTTTGTTTTATGACATTCTTTATTATTTCCTTCTATCTGTGAGTGGTAAACTCTTCAAGTGCTTTCATGTCTAATGTCCTTATTTTTCCCTCACTTTTAAAATATCCTTTGGCTGGTGTTATATAGTCTATAATGTGCTTTAAATTATTTTAGAAGAAATAGTATAACACATATCTATAAACGTATGCTATTAATAATTGTAAGCTATGGTCATGGCTTGTTAAAATTGGACATACCCAATCAATGATAAATACTCCAAAGGTGGTTAATTAGAATTGAAAGATCCCATTCAAGATTCCACTCCCCAGAAGCAACTTCTATGAGCCCTGTAAATACTGCTATCCAAACCACAGAGACAGCATGTTAATTAGCATAATGATATTGAATTTTTTTTTCATTGTTGAAATAATTGGGGGTCAAGCTAGGTGGATTGGTTAAGAATATTGTACAAGCACTTCCTTCACTTCTGCATGAACAAGGTGTAGAATCAGGCTGGCCCAGCCCCTGAACTCCCTGTGAAGCAATGGGCTCTCTTTCTACTTGTGTTTTACCAATTTGATAGAGGACTCTGTCACTTGATCCAAGAGAAAGGTCAGCTGATCTTGCTTCTAAAACACTGTTACATCTGCCTCTAGAATGTTTTATATATTGGTAGAAATACCTAAAGAATGGAGAACTAGAATTTCATTAATAAGAACATGACTATTATTTGTGCCTGCTTACTAAAAAAATGTTTATAAGTGTGGCAGAGTTTAATCTGAGACTTGTTTTCATTACAATATTCTACCTCATGGCAAGATTGTACAGAAAGGGACCTACCTCACTCACCGCTAATCACTGGAGGCCACCAAAACTTCCCAAAAGAATAAGGCAGTGACTGAACATGCTTAGTTCTTAAAAGCTGGATATGAAATTCTGTGTTCACAGTGTTTCAGAGTAATATCCATTGTCTTCTGACATCTATTGATGAGAAGTCTGCTGCCAAGTTTGATTGATATCAAATTATAGGTAATTCTGGTGGATTTTAGGATTTTATATTCTGCTATTCTACCACAACAGAATCCACAAACAGAATTTTTTTCTTTTTCAATCCTTCTTGGCATTCTGACTTTTTCTTTCTAGAAACTTATGTCTCCATATTTGGAAAATACTCAGCCATTGCTTCTTTGAATCTTGGCTTTCCATCATTATCTCCATTATTTTCTTATTAGCTCTATTCTTTGCTTCTAGAATTTTTATTAGATATATATTGGAGTTTCTCTTCCTACCCTCCATACTTCCTAATTTCTGCCATATTTCTATCTCTTGAGCTCTCTGTACTACATATGGAAAACTCTGTAGGTTCTATCTTCCAAATCATTAATTCTCCCTTTATCTGTGTCTAACCTATACTATAACCCATCTACCGAGCTTTTAATTTTAATGACTCTTTCTCATTTTAAGGATTTCTACTTGGTTCTTTTTAATTTGACTTTGAATAAGTTATTATTTTTTCTGGCATTTCTATGTGTTTGGGAAAAGGATCTCTTAGCATATGCTCAATCTGACCTTTTGATTCAGAAGTCATTACATTAATTCTTTAATGTACCTGGGAATTAGATTCAAGGCATCTTGATTTTAAGAAGATATGATAATAAAAATATGAGGAAGGCACCCAGAATCTGTTTATTAGTAGAAAGTCCAGAACCTGAGAGGGACAATAGCAAAGCAGGAATCTAAAAGTCTTCATGAGCATGGAGAAACCATTTTAACAGCTACTTTACAATTACATTGTGCTCTCTAATAATAGATTTTCAATATCAAGGATAGAGCTTGGCTTTGTAACTCCAAACTCTTGAGAGAAAACTGTGCCAAAAATCAGAGGTGTTTGATCCTGTGAAAGATAGTTATTAAGGGACTATTTGATGCAAATAAATCAGCAAACACTACACAGCTGGAACGCTGATGCCAGGGCAAGCTTGGAGCGACTCAGAGGCCAGCTGGCAGGGAAACTGCTAATTGGAAATCGACAATCATGGGGTTCTTAAGCAGACTAGTGACATCACGCTGCTACTTCATTTTTCTTTCTTTTTCCACTTTGTGACAGGATTGAAGGAAGATACAATGGAGATTTTAGTTGGCCAACTCTCAGTAGCCAACGGCCTATATAGAAAAAATGCATGGTTCTGATGGAGAAGGCTGGGGTGCATTACAGGGCTTAGAAGACTTGCAACTGTAAAAACAAAAACAAAAAACACATAAGCACTGAGATTTACTAATGCCCTCAGGACAAACAGGGTTAATACTGACAACAGTTAAGATTAGTGAAATCCCCTGCAGCCACTGCTATCATGCAGATTCCTGGTCTTCCACTCAGAGTGCTGGAGATCTGGAAGGGGGCTCAGAAATTTGCATGTTAACAAGCATTTGGATTATTCTTGAATGGTCAAAAAAACACACTTTGAGAAATGCTGTATTAAATCGTAGGGCAAATTATATGTAGGTGATGACAGGTATTTCAATTTAGCACTGAAATGTGATTTAGCTTTTAAATAAAATTACTGATTCTGGATGTTTGCACTTACATATTTGAATAAAGTTTCTTTCACTGAAACAAAAAACAAGAATAGAAAGCTATGCTAGCTGGACTTCTCGGTTACCCATACCTGTGGGTAGGGCATCCTCTACGTAGCTCACCCAGGGTAGACGCTGTAACATGGTGGTTCTCAACCCTGACTGCACATTAGATCATCTGAGACATTTATTAAAAATACCACTGCATGGGCTCCACCCAAAACAATTAAATCTTAACATCTGGGGTGGAGCCCAGGTATCAGCAATTTGTAAAACCTTGTCAAGCAATTCTCATGTGTGGCCAAGGTGGAGAACTACTGGCTTTAATGAGAACTGAGGGGCTAGTCTTGCAAAACAAACCCCAGAAAGCAGAGACAAATGTTACTGTTTGTTTCTCAAATGGCACTCAGGCTGGACCTAAGAAATAATTAGACATCTGGCGAAAAGACCAGTATTTCAGAATGCATGCAAAAATAAAGCTGCTTTGGAATTCACAAACACGGATTTTGCACATAAGACCTCTTTGAGAATTAACACCAGACAGATGCCTTTAGCTCCAACAGCCATGGCTGATAAATAGGAAATTTCAGCCCCATTCTCAGTCAAATATCGGCTGCGGTTGAAAATTAGCTCCGTCGTCATCATTGATTAAGCAGTATTTTTCAAAGTCTCTGTTCATCAGGAAAGGGATTCCAATCCACAGATTGACAGATTATTTTAGTGATTAGCTAGTGGTTTTCATCAGGTTAGCAAAATGCTTTATAGATGTGGTTTGGTCAAGCAATAGCTCTTGATATTGACAAAGCCGCGCTCCAGCACCTCTCCCCCACTCTTATCTGACCCTCATGGTCTGCGAAGGCAGGAAATTCATCCCACAGACCCTGCTGTTGTTGTTTCCGTTGCCTCAGTCTACTCCATCCTTTCCACCTCCTTTCATACTCCCCAAAGACAGGATAAGTTTTAGATTCTGACTTGAAACAACATTCAAATTCTCCTTCTCAATTTTTCCTTTCTAAATGAAACAAAATTATATTTTGAACACTTTTTGTTCCCAACATGCCTTGCAGTTGTTGAAGTATTTTTAGAGGCTTCCTCTGTACTCTCCGTCTTTTTCACATCTCTTAAATAACAGTTTTGGCAAGCAGTGATAACCAAGCAATCTCCGGGAGATGGTATGCCTTGAGTGGATGCCTTGGGAAAGTGGGCATTTGGCAGCAAAGGGACCAGGGACTCCTCTGCTCTTGCCCTGAACTCAACGCCAGATCTTTGCAGAAGCAGCCTTGCTAGAAGTCCATTTCTTGTGGCCCTGAACAATTTCACTGCGGGAAGCAGCCTGGTGTCACACAGGAAGGGAGGACTCCGAGCCCAGGAGCCTGGAGATGCACGTGAGTGTTAAGATGCTGCCTTTTGCAGCTGGGAGACCTTGGGCAAGCCATTTAACCTCTCGGAGCTTCTGCTTCCTCTCCGTGGAATGGAAATAAAAACGGCCATCCTGCCTCCCTTAATAGAGTGTTGTGAGAATAATGTGAGGTGACAGATGTGAGAGAGCTCTGTAAATTGTAAAGCCTGATATAACTCCAAGGTTTTATCATTAGACTGTGTGATCCATGGACCCCTGAATTCCATTCTTCATGACAAAGGAAGCCGTCGACATCACATGCACAACTGAAGGGTCCCTCTGGGAACACGCAAGTTCTCCTTCCTACTGTCTGAATTACTGATGGGGATGGATAGTCCCAAGGCATAGAAAATTTTGCTGCCCTTGGTCCCCTGAGAACTGTCATAGAAAATATGACAAGGAAGTCTAGAGAAAGATAAAGGGATTAAGGGACTTCAAAGAAAAGGGTTTTGTTTTAACAAAGACCTTTTCTATAGAGGTCTTTAAACCAGTAGAGGCTTCTCACTCACCCCAGAAGGTTCATATGGTGGCCCTGTCTGAAGGCCCCAGATGGCCGAAATGACCTCTGTGGAAGCATCATACTTTCTGAGGAGCCTGAGTCAGAAGCAAGGCTTCCAGCTTGTCACATTGCACCGGGTCAGCAAAACCTGCCAGAGAACAAGTATTTGGCTAACATGAAAAACAGAACCACGTACATCTTTACCAGGATACTTTAATAGCAAATGAAATGTGAATTCACCTGCCATATATAGAAGAGTTATCCCTACCCAAGCAGTAAGCTAGCTTACGCTCGGGATGAAGCGCTGTTCCTAGGAATGAATGTCACGTTAAATGTAAAAGATTCAATGTGGAAAATGTACACAGTGTGAATACACTTTTACAATACCATTTTAATAGAATGTGGGGAGCAGTGGTTGTTCAAGCCTCTAAGGCAATTGTTCTAAGAAGCTTGATATTTAGTGACATCTAGTGGTGTCAGATGTGAAAGCCTACACAGGTATTATTTTTAGGATGGTAAAATAATGTATTCACCAAACTTGCCTGTTGGTCGAAGTCTAGTTTTTTGCAATTCTCCTCTTCACTTGCCCATCCCCCATGGATCAGACCTTGAGAAATCACATCCAATGGCAAAATATGGTAGCAGAAGTAACAGAAAAGAACAGAACTGGCCCATTGTATTTTTCATTTTTATTTAAATTGGGGCTTATCATAAATCTGCTTCCTTAAGACACGATAGATGATTGTATCGGCAAGAATATGGCATTTATGGGCCAATGATCTAAGATGCATTGTCTGGCACCAGCCTAGCTCAGCAGACAGCATGTTGAAGACACAGTGGCATTAAAGAATGACCTCATTCAAATAATGAACAGCATATTCCCTTTTGAAATAATAAAATTTTAAAAAACTGGTTTTTATCCAAAGAAAGGTAGCCATTCTCCCTTTTACGCAATGAACTTAATGTTTTTTTAACATCATGCCATCCAAACCTGCCTAGCATAAACTCCATCTTACTGGTCTCGCATATTCTATGACAGTGAGGTTTCACTGTAGCAAGACAATACCTTTCCAATGTACCTTAGAAAACTCAAAGTGTTCCAGTGGCCACAACCTTCTGCTGTTGAGACACCCTCTCCTATGAGGCCTTTATTATCAGGAAACCAGTGAAGGTCTCTGTGCAAATCAGCAATGACATGAGCAACGGTCATTTCAAGTAGGAGAGAATAGCACTCAGATGGGACTTGCCTCGAGTATAGGAAAACAGATACTGCTTTGCTTCTCATTCTCATCCCTTTTTGGAAATTTCTGTGGGATTTTGCAAAAGCACTCATTCATTCATTTATTGAACAAATAGTTCAAGACTAAATCAGTAAAGAAAAGTAGAGAAATGAGGCTTTTATGGGATTTTCTTGTGTTAGTCATTGCATTTACCAGATGGAGTCTTGGGTCCAAATTAAAAGTATGATTTGAGCTTGAATAAGCTGTATAATGCTTCAATCTGTTATTAACACATTCCTACAAGTAATCTTCTTAAGACAACACCTTTCCCTAGATCGTATCCAGGCTGATTCGGGTCCTCAGGAGAGCCCCCTAGTGCTCAAGGGCAGTATCTGCACCAAGTGGAGCTCACTGCTGCTCATTCTAGGCTACAGCCAAACCCCAAGGAAGACCTGGAGCGTTCGGGCGCCCAATCTGAAAATCAGGGGTAGGAGGGAGAAGAAGGAGGCATAGCTGGAAGTGGAGGAATCCTGTAGTCTCCAGCACACTCAACAGCAAGGCCAGTAGCCTCACTGGGGGTTCCAGATGAAAAGCCTCCTAACCCACAGACCCAAAGGAGGGTAGAGGTCATGCCTTTATGCGTCCATGAGCATCTTCCTCCCAAAGCTTGGCTCCATGCTCTTATGCAATTAGGAAAAGCAAACTGGAGAAGTGGCCAGCTGCTTGTGTGAAATATCTGCACAGCTTGCTTAGTGATTTCATTCACGTGTCTGAATGACTCCCCCTCAGGATGGCCTTTTCTGACCATCTCTTTCAAATATCCCACCCTGCCCTGCTCGCCACCAGAGCCCTTGCCCGACCTCTGGACTCATAGTCCTGGCTGCTGCTGGAATTTCCACCTAGATGTGCCGCAGGCATTTCATCCTCCACATGTTCACAACTGAACTGCTCGTCTGCCCCAAGATCTGCTCTCCCTCCTCGTCCTGGGCCCCCTGTCTCAGTTATCAGCATTATCACCGCCTGGACGCTCGAGCAGACATTCTGGGCTCATCGTGTCCCTTCTCTCTCATCTCCCCTCCTGCTCCCCTTCAGGCAGTCATCAGGACCTGCTGATTCTTCCTTCTAAATCTCATCTGATTCGTCCCCTCTGCTCTAGTCCCTCCATTTCTGCCTCACTTCAGGCTCTCGTTGCCTTTTATTTCTCACTTGGCCATTGATAGAACCTCCCCGCCTTCAGGCTCACCTCCCCCGATTCCATCTCCACCCGGAGCCACAACAGTCTTACTAGTCCTATCCCACGGCCCTCCTACCTACTAAATTTCTCCTCCCTGTTGTGTACCGGATGACGTCCCCATCTCCCGATCACCGGGATCCTAGGGCTTGTCTCTCACCATCCCTCACATGCTCCGTGTGTCGTGCTCATACAGGTGGTCGTACTTTTGGAACATTCCACCCTCTCCTGTGCCTCTGTTCCCCTGCACGTGCTGTTTCCTCTGGCTAGGATGCCTCCTCATCTTCCCAGACTTCCGCTCTCCCCTCAGCCTCCCTCCCATGGATTTGTTGCTCCTTCCTCTGAGTTTTCATAAAACTTTGCTTTATCTCTATTCAAAAACTTCCTCGTACATTTCTCATAATAATTTTTTCACCTATATTCCTCTTCCACTAGACTGCAAAATCCTCAAGGGATAGGACAACATTTTTATTATTCTCTGTAGCTCTGGCATTTGGCATAGTGTCAAGCACAGATTTAATGGCATGATAAATGTTTGTTGAATGAATAAAAATTGTAAGCCCATCAGTTACATCAACAACACAGAAGGCTTTTCCGAGTCGGAACAATAAAGGGACTTGCAAACACCACTTTGCTGTTCCATGGTCTTAATTATTCAAGCATGGCTTTCCCTCTTCTTCCTCCCTAACCAAACATCGATTTCCTTCTGGGACACACCCCCCTCCATGCAGCCCAAAGGCAAAAGCTGACCACTTTCCTAGTTCCAGAATATGCCAAAGGTAATGCCATTCCCATGCCTTCCTAGTGATTGGTTCCAGAGGGGCATATGACTGAATTTGGACCTATGAGATATGAGAAAAGATCTTCTGAAGGCTTCTCAAGCTTCCAAAAGCAGCCCTCACTCTCTTTCTCTGGACACTGCGACATGCAGGCATACAGCCCACCTACAAGCCCAGGAAGAAGTCAGAGGCCAGCAGAGCCAAGAGCATCTCGGGAAAACAGGGCAGGAGCCCCTGGATTAAGCCAACACTGAAGCCTGCCCTATCTTGGGGCTTCCAGAGATATAAGCCCAATAAACCTCTTTTTAAGTCCTTTTGAGTGCTTTATACCATTGTTCTTATAATTAAAATCATCTTGCCTGAAACATATATTCGAAATAATATACATACATATGCATTTGAAAAATACCACTTAATCACT
Source organism: Avahi laniger (assembly GCA_963575035.1). Classification (NCBI taxonomy): domain Eukaryota; kingdom Metazoa; phylum Chordata; class Mammalia; order Primates; family Indriidae; genus Avahi; species Avahi laniger. The sequence continues at coordinate 10,653 of CAUYSK010095302.1, forward strand.
CGTGCCTGCTTGGTTATCTAAAAGTAAACCATGTTTCTACCACCCTTCCCCTTTGTCTGTGAAATAGACTGTAAGTCCTCACTTAACAGCATCAATAGGTTCTTGGAAACCGCAACTTTAAGCAAAACGACACATAACGAAACTAATCTTACTATGGGCTGATTGATATAAACAAGGGTTAAGTTTCTGTGGTCTATTTCTTGTCACAAAAACACTGACAAACTTTTAAATACCCAAACGCTTCTAAAATTAAACATTGAAATAAGCGAGTTATACGTACATTTAAGAAAGATTAATAAAAACAAGTAAGATGATTATGTACCCATTTATTTCAGTTCAGGGTCGCAGGTGGCAGGAGCCTATCCCAGCAGCTCAGGCCGCAAGGTGGGAAGCAGCCCATCGCAGGGCACACTCACGCCCACACTCAGACTGGAACCACGTAGACACGCCACTTCCCCTGACATGCGCATCTTCAGGAGGTGGGAGGAAACCAGAGCACCCAGAGAAAACCCACACAGACATAGGGAGAACACGCAAACTGCATAGACAGTGGCCCCGGCTCAGGAAGCAATTTTGTTTTCCTCATCAATGTTATAACAAAATGATGTTGAACAAAACGACATTATTGGGGGACCTGCTGTAGATTCGATTAAGGAAAATTGGTAGAGTAACCAATGTCAGCTCAAGTTCATTACACAACATCGACTGACAGATTCAGTCACCTTTTGACAAAGCTTGTCTAACAGCTAACATGCTGGTGAGTATAAGGAGAGAAGCCCGGCAGAACTGAGTTCAGGTTCGAATTTCTATCACTGTGCACGGCCCCATCCTTCTTCCCTGGCTCTAGTCACTGCAGTTTATTGATGTGTCCATCAGTCTCTTGATTGGTTGCCTTTACAAAAAATACTAACTCTGAAACAATAATGTCAACAGCTCTTAACCATCAGAGTAAGGCTCCACAGAGCTACCAAATGAAACTTGAAAGCTTAGAGAAGAAAAACAAGCAAATCTCAGCCTCTGTTGGGAATGGCCTTTGTGATATCATGATCTATATCATATATATATGTTTTCATCCACAGTTCCCAGCTCTTAGCTCCCATATCCCTCATTACAGACAGAATCTCTCTGACCTTTTCCTGCCTTCCTTTCGCCTGCCAGAGAGGGTCCTGCCCCATAGCCTGGAGGAAGGAAGGCTGCACAGAGAGGCCTTGCAGGGTTTATTTAAGTCATACTCTCTTTGTCCGATCACATTTCAACATGGTCGCCCATGCTCCAATCCTGCCTATAAAATGAAGCCTCCATAAAAACCAAAAAGGACAGAGTTCAAAGAGCTTCCAGAGAGCTGACCATGTGGAGGTTCCTAGAGGGCAGTGGAGAGGGATGGGAGCTCCACACCGCTTCCCCCATACACCCTATACCTCTCTTCTCCTGTATCCTTTATAATAAGTCCATAAATTTAAGTGTTGCCCTGAGTTCAGTGAGCCACTCCAGAAACTTAGTGGGACTCAAAGATGGGGTCATGGGAACCCCAGTTCAAAGCTCATCCATCAGAAGTTCCAGAGGCCCAGACTTGTGATCAATGTGAGAAAGCAGCAGTGGGAACTGAGCCCTCCCCCTGTGGGATCTGACACTACGTCCAGGGATAGCATCAGAACTGAATTAGAGGACACCCAGCTGGTGTCCACTGTAGAACTGATTACTTGGTGGTGGGGAGAAACCCCCCACATTTGGTCATAGAAGTCTTCTGTGATGATTATTGTGTTGAGAGAGAATAGGAAAAAGCACTTTGGGTTTGAGTTTTTCCAGAACATTCTTGGACTTGGGAAAAATTACTGGCTGGGTCCATGTTCACTCAGGAAAACAAAACCCCTGGGGATATTTTGAGGAGAAAGGGGTTTAAGCAGGGAATTGGTTATTGACATGGCAGAGGAGCCGGAAGAACACAAGAGGAAGAAAAGGTGTGGTGTGGCCATAGAGCACGAGGAGAAGGGGATTTACCCCAAACCCAGAAAGTTGCAGCTGCCTGTGGGCAGGAACCTACGCTCAGCTCTGCTGCTGGAGGAGCCGCGGCTGCTGCCCGGCAGGAGCCAAGGAGCCGACAGACTCGCACTCAGCCACTCGCTGCTGCCAAAGGCTCCACTGAGGCAGACACGACAGCTCCCCAGCTGCCCCGAATTTAGTCCCCTTCTGTGGGAGCACTGGCAGTGTGGTTTGCACATTTCAACCCCTGTGGAAGAGAAGAGAGCATGGAAGGGGGTGTAGGGAGCTTTCCTGCACCTGCCTCCAAGGTCAAGTGACATAGGGACCATGTGCTCGCTTTGAGGATGACAAAGGGCATGTGATGTTCAAGATCGTTCATGTGTTTTTGCAGGGACTTGTAAAATCAAGGAGGCAAAGGTCAGACTATGCAGGTAACCCCTTCTAGGGCAGGAAGCCACAGTTTATCACTTAGTATCTGGGGGTCACACACACGTAGAGTTCAAAGGCACACTCACAAGAGTTCGTCACTTTTCCCTTTGCATTGCCTGCAGTTCACACATAGGCCACATCTTTTTTCCTTCTGTTTGCTTTGGCCTTTCTTCCATGTTCTCCCCACTACCCAAATCCCCATTTATTTTATTTGATTTTATTTTTTTTGAGACAGACTCTTGCTCTGTCACCCAGGCCAGAGTGTAGTGGTGTCATCACAACTCACTGCAACCTCAAACTCCTGGGCTCAAGCAATCCTCCTGCCTCAGCCTCCCAAGCAGCTAGGTGTCTGCCACTTCACCTGGTTATTTTTCCACCTTTTGTAGAAACGGGGTCTCACTCTTGCTCAGGCTGGTCTTGAACTCTTCACCTCAAGCAATCCCCCTGCCTCAGCTTCCCAAAATCCTAGGATTACAGGTGTGAGCCACCATGCCTGGCCTATTCTCCATCTTTTTAACAAATTTTGTGATACCTCTCCAGAAGACCCCCTCAATAAAGCTAGAAAGGAAGGGTTGATTCCTTTGTGCTTCCCTAGCAAACAAGTCAAATAAATCTCTTTGTTACCATTGATCATCTTTGCAACAAAACACAAAATGTTACTATACTAACAGAGTGTCTGCCTTTTCTCCTCATCTTCCTGAGACCACCTTCCAAGGAATGAGAAGGGAAGTGTCCCGGAGTCTACCAGACCTACTTTGGAAAGATGCCAGAGTATGCAGGGTAGCTACAAGCGTACATCTTGTTTCTGAATGTGCTACCTGGAGACTGTCAGCACCTGCCTCCAAGGAAGAATCCCACTCTTCCCCACCCTCGTACGGGTACCACATCCCTGGTCAGCAGTGAGTTCCAACCAAAAAATATCCTCTCTTCCTGATGCCTGTATACAAGCTTAGGAGTTTAAGCCAAAGCACAGATCCTTGCTGTTCAAGGATCACATCTGCAGCGATGATCGATATGGAAGCCAATGTGTGGGTGATTGTGAATATTTCATTCAGCCTTCAAATCTCCTCCAGAGGCCAACAGAGAGTAAAGACTATAAAGTGCAAGCATGATATCTTCCCTTCTTATTTCACCTCTGAGCCTAGGAAAACTGCTTTGCAGGAAACAAAACCCTACTTAGCTAGCCTCCCACCTCTCCCCAGCCCTAACATTTGGGTCCCACCTATGCCATCAGAAGAGGGGCACAGACACCAGGAAATAGGAGATGGCAGGCGTGTGGCCACACAGTGAGGCCATCATGAAGCGTAAGCTCAACTCAGGTGTCTCCCTCCCTGTGTCTGCGTGGGGCTATGAGCATGTCCAGACATTAGCTGTCCTCACACATGATGCCTCTTTCAAAGGGATAGGGGAGGGATAGAGAGAGAACTGGGTACACTGGGGCACATGTGCTTTACCTGGGTGGCAGTTGAACAGACCTGCACCTGAATGACAACTTTTTAGGGATATTTAAAAGGCCATTTGACATAATCAGCTCTTGCAGTAGCCTGCCAGGTTGTCTGAAATTTCCAGGATTCACGCACCACTCAAGAGCACCAGAATGTTTTTTGACCTAAGACATTATTACTAACCAAGAGAAATGCAAACATGGCCCATGATATTGCCATTGGATAAACACTGGTAACTATGGACAAAGGGCCATCTCCAACAGGGATTTACTTGGCAGACCCAGCAGCACTCATTACCTCCCGGTTAGGATAACAAGAGTCTTCACAAGAGCACCAAGGAGCTTTGGGGGAAGGGCTCGGTAGCAGCAAGATGCAGTGTAACGGAGTAGGCTAAGAGCATGAGTTCAGGAAGCAGACAGTCCTAGTTGTGATTCCTTACTCTTCCACTTACTGCTGTGTGGCCTTGGGCAGTTTACTTAACCTTTCTGGTTTGGGTTTCTTCACCCATAAAATGGAGACGTTAATAATAGTGCCGAGGTAGGAAGAATTCTAAGATGGCCCTGAGATCCGTGCTCCCTGGTGTACACTCCCTGCATAATCCCCAGGACTGTGACTATGACAGATATCACTCCCATGATCGCATTATGTTACATGGAACTGCTGACTGCAAGAAAAGGAGATTATCTGGGTGGGCCTGACCTAATCAGGGGAGCTCTCTAAAAGCAGAGGGAAGAGTCAGAGTGATGCGCTCCTGCTGGCCTGGAGGAAGCAGCAGCAACCCTGCTGTGAACGGCCCACAGGGCCAAGCAGCATGGAATGGGGGGTCTCAAGGACCGAGCTGACGGCCAATTAAAAAATGGAGATCTTACCCCTCTAACCGCAAGGAACTAAATCCACCTAACAACCTCAACAAGCCTGGAAGTAAGCTCTTCCCCAAAGCCTCCAGGAAGGAGCACGGCTTGGCTAACACCTCATTCCCACCTTATCAGATCCTGAACAGGGGCCTCAGCCACGCCACACCCAGACTTCTGTGCTATAAAAGTGTAAGAAAATAAACGGGTATTATCTGAAGCCATTGAACTTGTGGAAATTTGTTATGCAGCAACAGAAAACTGATACAAGTACCGACTTTGTAAGGTTTTGCTGAGGAAAAAAGTACAGATAAAGCATATAGCACAGTGTCTGGCACATAGTCATGTTTCCAGTAAATGTTAGCAATTATCATCACTGGTGGATCAACAACAGAGCGTTGAAAGAAAAGAAAAAGTTTTACAGCCTTAAATTCTTACCTTGGAAAAACTACTTAACCTCTCTGAATCTCAGCTTCCCCACTGGTAAAATGAAAGAGTAGAGCCCAGTAATAATATTGGTGTTCACATGTACTCACCATTAGATTGTTACTAATCAATCAACACTTACGTGCACATATGGAAGTAACATTCATCGGGTGTCGGGCAGGTGGGGGGGGTGGGGATGGGTAAATTCACACCTAATGGGTGCAGTGCGTGCTGTCTGGGGGATGGGCACACTTATAGCTTTGACTCAGGTGGTGCAAAGGCAATTTATGTGACCAAAGCATTTGTACCCCCATAATATTCTGAAATTTAAAAAAAATTTTAACTTAAAAAATTTTTTAAAAATAAAGATAGTGGAGAAAGGTTTAAAAAAATACTCGTGTAGAGTCCTCACAAATGATAGCTCATTTAATGCTCCAACAACCCATGAAGGTTACAATCACTACCCCCATTTCAGAAATGGAAACACAGATTCAGAGAGATCAAGCGGCTCACCTGAGACACACGTTGAGTACGGCAGATGGAGGTCTCAAAGCCAGGCTTTCTGACTCGCAGTCTTGTGTTCTTTCCAACTATACTTATTCCCACAGAGAACTCTTCTAGTGCTGCAAGTGTGTGATGCAACAGTATCTGCAGTGGTTGTTGGTCCTGATGCCTGGATTTATCACACCTCTACCTCCGTTCTCTTCTCTTTGTGAGCCAACATCCACCTGGCCATGGCCACGACCCTTGGCCTTTGCTGGCTTATTTCTCCAGTGGTACTGTGGGGTCCTTATCCCATAGTGTGCAGATCCCAACATGGAAGCAGAGATGAGGCTGGGGATGGAACCCTGAAGGGAGAGAGGCTTTGGGCCACTGACCACAGCTGGTCACATAGTCACACCGACTGAGCCACAAACTCCCAGAACATTCTAGTCAATGGACCTCAGAGGGCAGTTCTTAACAAGCCACAAAGTAATAATTACAAAGATCTATCTCCATGGAGAACTTGGACACCTGCATGTATATTTTCAGGCCATTATTATTTTATATTCCTTCCAAAGTGAAGAAGGAATAAAGGGTAAGAAGGGTAAATAGGGTAGTCAAAATCATAAAGGGTAATAGTTTGCCTTCCTGATTCATTTTGAAATATCATCTTTAAAACTTCTCTAAATTTTTCATTTAATTCAAAATTGACCTCTATAATGAAGTCCTTCAAGCAGGAACAGCTTAAATGATCACTCTGGCAATATGGCAGTCACCTTACACCTCCCCATGCTGGGTCTGCAAGTAAGTGGCTAAAGAACACCCTCAAGCTTCCTTTCAGCCAACATTTATCGTGCCCCCTTTAGGGTCTGGCACAGTGCTAGAGCTGCCTGGGACAGGTAAAGTTCATAAAAGATTCATGCTCTCAAAAAGCTTCTAAATTAATTTCAAAACACTATCAACACACTTGTGAAGGTTAATTTTAATGTGATTTAATTGGGCCATGTGCCTGGATGTTCAGTCAAACATTATTCTGGATGTTTCTGTGAGGCTGTTTTTGGATGACATTAACATTTAAGTTGGTGGACTTTAAGTAAAGCAAATCACCCTCCACAATGTGGGTGGGCCTCATCCAACTGTTGGAAGGTCTGAATAGAATAAAAGACAGACCTCCCCCAAGCAAGAAGAAATTCTGCTGACAGACACCCTTCCAACTTCACCTGTGGCAGTTCTCCCTGGGCCCGCAGCCTGCAGCCTGCTCTGCAGATTTTGGACTTGCCAGCTCCACATCATGTGAGCAGCCACTTCCTTGAAATAAATATTTCAATAGTTACATAGATATCGCCTGTTGGTCTGTGTCTCTGGAGAACCCTGACTAATACAATACTTAAGGTGATTCTTGAACCATAAAGTATCATGAGTCTAATTAGAAGGGACAAGGGGTTCTGGGGAAGAGGCTGGCAGAGAGGAAGAGAAAGAGTTTTCAGAGATTGAGGGCTTAGAACTATGTCTCAAATAAAAGAGAAGCTTGAAGTAGACCACAAAAGGGAGGAAGAGCAGGGGGAAAGGAGGAAGAGCACTCACAAAGAGTAGCAACAGCTGCTGGACCCTGAGTGATGCCTCTGGACCAGACCCCGTGCTCAGAGCTTTACATTCAATCTTCACGGAAACTCTATGGGTAGCCAAAATCCAAAACACCGACAACACCAAATGTTAGCAAGGATGTGGAGCAACAGGGTTCTTATTCATTGCTAGTGGGAATGCAACATGGTACAGCCACTTAGGAAGACAATTTGGCAGTTTCTCACAAAGCTAAACATAGGCTTACCATACTTTCCAGCAATCATGGTCCTGGGGCATTTACCCCAATGGATTGAAAACTTTTGTCAACACAAAAACCTATACACAAATACTTACAGTAGCTGTATTCATAATTGCCAAAAATTGGAAGTAACCAAGATATTCTTCAATAGATGAATGGATAAGCAAATTGGCACGTACTTACAATGGAATGTTATTCAGTGATACGAAGAAATCACTGGGCATGGTGGCACACATCTGTAATCCCAGCACTTTGGGAGGCTCAGGCAGGAGGATCACTTGAGCCCAGGAATTCGAGGCTGTAGTGAGCTGTGATCACACCACTGCACTCTAGTCTGGGCGATAGAGCAAGACCCTGTCTCAAAAAAAAAAAAAAAAGCTGTTTTTTTTTTTTTAATATGAAAAGAAGAAGAAATGAGCTATCAAGCAATGAGAAGACATAGAGGAATATTAAATTCACATTCAAGTGAAAGAAGCCGATCTTAAAAAGGCTACCTACTGTGATGCCAACTATATGACATTCTAGAAAAGATAAAACTACAGAGACAGTTTAAAAAAAAATCAGTGATTGCCAGGAGTTGTAGAGAAGGGAGGAGGCACAGGGGACTTTCAGGGCAGTGAAACTGTTCTGTATGATTCTGTGATGATGAACACATGACATACATTTGTCAAAACCCATAGAACTATAAAATATGAAGGGTGCGGAGGGAACTCACTGTACTTTCTGCACAATTTTTCTATAAACCTAAAACTTCTCTAAAAAATACTAAAATCTATTAATAAAAAATTTTAAAACCCTGTGGGGTATTATTCCCGTTTCATAGATAAAGACACTGAGGTACAAAGAGGAAAATAACGAAGGTGACACAACACAACTGAGCAACAGCAGCTCCAGGCGGCAAACCCAGGTGTCCCACACTTCCCACCAAGGACACAGGGGTGAGCAGGGCTCCACTGGCCCCCATGCAAACCCTCTGTGTCCCAACACTGCCAACAACTGGTGCCCTCCTGGTGCTCTTCTCATGCATGTCTCTCTCTCTTTCTCCATGTAATTCTTACATATGTCCTGCTCTTGATCTCCGTCTCTGAAGCCAGCATGGGGCCAATAAAGGTCTGGTAAATGAACTTAATCTATTCAGGCTTCTGACCTGCTCAGCGACAGATCCCCAGACTTGACCATAGCCTCCCTGCTGCCCTGTGGGCTTTGACGCTCCTGAGACCTCTTCTTACTCCCAAGGCTCTATTTGGCTTCTGAACTTCAGATACCTCCAGGGCGAGCTTCTCACCACCCACTCAGTTGAGATTAACTCCGGGACCTCACTGGGGCATATGGAAGCACCCTAAACTGCACGTGTTGAAGTGCACAGAGTGATCAGTCAGACACATATACTAGTGTGAAAGCATCACCACAATCAAGACAATCAACAAACATTTCCATCACCCCCAAAATTCTCTTGTGCTCTTTCAGCAGGCAATAGTCGCTCACTCAGCTGCTTTCCGTCCCTGTAGATTGCTTTCCACTTCCTGGAGTTTATATAAATGCAGACATACAGGATGGACTGTTTTTAGTGCGGGTCTTTCGCTCAGCATAACTGTTTTGAGATTCGCCCACGTTATTGTGTATGTCAGTACTGCGTTTTATTTTATAGTCGAATAGCATTCTGGTGTATGGCTATACTAGCCTATCCGCGCTCCTGTTGACGGATGCTTGGTGTCAGTTTGGAGCTATTACCAAAAAAGCTGATATGAATATTTGTTGGGAGCCAACATGGCCGTGAAAAGGCAGCTTACGGCAGCCATTTATGCCAGCCTTCACTTCCTCCTTCTTCCTCCTCCCCTGGAAAGTCTCGCGCTAGATTTCACGTGCGCGCCAAGACCAACGACCCCTGCTCCCTCACGTCACCCGTCTACCACCAATCAGCGAATGCCACGGCCCCTAAACTTACCCTTCCCCCTTCCCAGGGCATATAAGCAAGCACCCGACAATAAACGCTGAGGCTTGATCAG
>CAUYSK010095303.1:0-74730 GCA_963575035.1 Avahi laniger
CTTTCTCTACATTCTCACCAGCATTGGTTATAGCCAGACTTTTGGATAAAAGCTATTTTAACTGGGGGGAGATAATATCTCATTGTAGTTTTGATATGCATTTCTCTGATGATGAATGATGTTGAGCACTTTTTCATATACCTGTTGGCCATTTGTTTGTCTTCTTTTCAGAAATGTCTATTCAGATCCTTTGCCCATTTTTAAATCAGATTATTTGTGTTCTTCCTATTGAGTTGTTAGAACTCCTTATATATTCTAGTTATTGGTCCCTTGTCAGATGGGTAGTTTGCAAATATTTTCTCCCATTCTGTCAGTTGTCTCTTCCCTTCATTGATTATCTTCTTTGCTGGGAAGAAGCTTTTTAGCTTGATGTGATCCCATTTGTCCAATTTTGCTTTGGTTGCCTGTGCTTTGGGGTTATTACTCAAGAAATCATTGCTCACACCAGTGTCTTGAAACACTTCCCTAATATTTTCTTCAATAGTTTCATAGTTTCAGGTCTTAGATTTAAATTTTTAATACATTTTGGTTGGATTTTTACATATGGGAAGAGATAAGGGTCTACTTTCATTCTACTGCATATGGATATCCAGTTTTCCCAGTATCATTTATTGAAGAGATTGTCTTTTCCCAACTATATGTTCTTGGCACCTTTGTCAAAGATAAGCTTGCTATAGATGTGTGGATTTATTTCTGGGTTCTCTGTTCCATTGAGCTATGTGTCTGTTTATACACTATTACCATGCTGTTTTGGTTACTACAGCTCTGTAGTATAATTTGAAGTCAGGTAATGTGATTCTTCTAGTTTTGTTCCTTTTGCTCAGGATGGTTGGCTATTTTGGGTCTCCTACAGTTCCATAGAAATTTTAGATTTTTCTTTTCCTACTTCTGTAAAGAATGTCATTGGTATTTTGATGGGAATTGCATTGAATCTGTGGATTGCTTTTACTAGTATGGACATGTTAAAAATCTTGATTCTTCCTATCCACAAACATGGAATATCTTTCCATTTTTTTTTGTGGCCTCTTCAATTTCTTTCATCAATGTTTTATAGTTTTTATTGTAGAGATCCTTCACTTCTTTGGTTAAGTTTATTCCTAAGTATTTTATTTTATTCATAACTATTGTAAATGGGATTACTTTTTTCGTTTCTTTTTCAGATTGTTTACTGTTGACATATAGAAATGTTACTGATTTTTTTATGTCGATTTTGTATCCTGCAACTTTACTGAATTTGTTTATCACTTCTAATAGTTTTTGGGTGGAGTTTTAGGTTTCTGTAGCTATAAGATACTATCATCTGCAAATATGGAAAATTTTCCTTCTTCTTTTCCAATTTGGCTGCCCTTTATTTCTTTCTCTAGGTTTTAAAAGTTTTCTCATTATTTCTTTGAATAAATTTTCTATTTCAATCTCTTTCTCTATCTCCTCTTTAAGGCCAGTAATTCTTGGATTTGCCCTTTTCATTGTATTTTCTAGATCTTGTAGACATGCTTCATTCTTTTTTATTCTTTTTTCTTTTTTATCTTTTGATTGTATGTTTTCAAATAGCCTGTCTTCACGCTCACTAATTCTTTTTTCTGCTTGGTCAATTCTGCTGTTGAGAAACTCTGATATATTTCTCAATTTCTCAATTGAATTCTTAACCTCTAGAATTTCTGCTTGATTTTTAAAAATTATTTCAATCTCTTTGTTACATTTTTCTGATAAGCTTCTGAATTCCTTCTCTGTATTGTCTTTAAGTTCACCGATCTTCTTCAGGAGAGCTATTTTGAATTCTTTGTCTGAAAGTTCACATATTTCCATTGCTCCAGAATTGGTCACTGGTACCTTCTTTTGTTTGTTTGGTGAGGTCGTGTTTTCCTGGATATTCTTGATGCTTGTGGATGTTTGTTTATGTCTGAGCATTGAAGATTTAGATATTTATTTTAATCTTTGCAGTCTGGGCTTGTTTGTACCTGTCCTTCTTGAGAAGGCTTTCCAGATACTCAAAGGAATTGATGGTTGTGATATAAGTCTTTGGTCACTGAAGCCATATCAGCACTGGGGGTGCCCCCAGCTCAGTAATGCTGTGACTCCTGCAGACTTCTGGTGGTACTGCTTTGGTGGACTTGGGTAAGATATGGGAGAATTCCTGGCAAAGATTCTTATTCTCTTCCCTCACTCTCTATGCTGAGCTGCTGGAGTTGGAGGAGAAGTGATGTGGACACTCCCTCATGGCCACCAGCACCAGGTAACATCTGAAGCCAACCTAGTCTCACCCAAATCATGTGGTTACTGTGGCCTGGCTACCTCTAATTTTTATTCAAAGCCCAAACACTCTTTTGTTAGCAGGTGGTGAGTCCTGCCAGAACTGGGTCCTTCCCTTCAGGACAGCATGTTTCCTTCTGGCCTAGGGTGGGTCCAGAAATGCCTTCCAAGAACTAAGAGCTGGACTCGGGGGCTTTAGGAGTTTGCTTGGTACTTTATTTTACTGTGGTTGAGCTGGAAACAAGTTGCAAAACATTGTCCTCTGGACTTTTCCTTTTCCTTTCCCCAAGTGCAGGTAGACTCTCTCAGCCACACTGTGTATAGTTGAGTGGGAAGGACACAGGCACTGGCTTGGCCACCACCAGTGGTGTCTTACTGGTTTATGTGTACTCAAAGTCCACAGTCTTCCAGCCAGCACAGCCACAGGAATTTCCCAAGGACTGCAGCCTTTGTGGCCTGACAACTGCCTTAAAGAATTTAGTCTAGACCTCGGGCTGCTTTTTGTCAGGTGGTGGTTGGTTTAGCCGGACTCAGGTTTCAGGCTAGAGGATTTCTTTCTAGCTGGGCTGGTCTAAATGCTCCTTCCATGGGCACTGGCAGAATTTTGACCTGTGCTGTGTTCCCCTGCTTTAGGGTAACCGTGAGTTGCAATGCAAATTCCCACAATCACTTCACTTTCCCTCTCCTGGGCACACAGATTCTCTATCCATTTAGAGTGCTGGTGGGGCACTGCTGCAGGGGAGGAGGGGAGGCTGGTATAGGCAATGCAAGATTGTCTTTTCTGCATTCTTTAGTACCTCTTCCCTGATATGATGTGAAAACCAGGTAGTATGATCCCTCACCTGATTTTTTGTTCTTCCAAAAGTCCTTGCTTGCATGTATAGTTGTTCACGTGGAGGGACAATCGCTGGAGGTTTCTATTCAGCCATCTTGCTCCTTCACCTTCGAGAACTGCATTCCTGACAAGGATTTTCTATACTATTAGGTAAATGATATTGAGCATGTTTTCAGCTACATAGCTCATCCGTATTTAAAGTAGAGTTAATAATACCTATCATTACTCATTCTCTAGGCCTCTGGTGGAAATAAATGAAATATGTGACAGTGCTTTGAGAAAAGACACTGAATAACTCTAAGTGTGGTCCTTGTCTTAAGTAGATAGCAAGGGATCCCTGGTCTCCTAAGGACGAAAGTGGGTGCCGTTGTGGTCCACCCTGCCCTCTTCCCCACCAAATGGGCTTTCAGAGAAGCTTATGGGAGATCCACATGTACAGTAAACTCAGATTGTATAACTCCAACTATCTAATCAAAGTGGTTTCATGGTGACGTTTGACCCACAGGGAGGTCCCTATCTGGACAAAGACAATAACCAAGCTCTCTTTTGCTACCATAAAGGGTCTAAACATCGTCTGTGGCATATGTTTCTTGCTCTGTAAACCTATATCTTTCTCCTGCTCTATAATCCTATCTTTCTTTCCTCAATAAACCTCATTTTCATGCTTGCCTTATTTTGGTGCGTCTGGTTATTCTGCGGCCATGAGTGCACCAAGAATCAACATTTTAGACTGCAACCCGACACTAGTATAACAGGAAGTAGATGAAAGTTTACCTCCTGCCTGTTCTACATTCATTATTGAAGATATGTTTTATAAAAATTTAAATTATGTATACCATCGTGGTTTTTTAGAATTTATTTTACCAAGCATGTATTGAGCATCGTTTGTATAGAAGGTAAAGTGGCAGGACCCAAGGAACCTTTACAGTCTAGTAACAGTAAGTAACACAGGTAAACATAACCATACCAAAAAAAAGTATGTGACAAATACTACTAAAAAGTTAGAAAGTACTATAGGAACCCAGAAGAAGGTGAGGTGGAAGTGGAGGTTGAAAAGTTTCCAACAATGTAACTTTCCCTATCTCTCATGGAGACAACAAAGCCATTCATCATATTAAACTTGATCTAGAATAGTTTGTCACACTGTAGAGCCTTAGTAAATATTTGTTGAAAGAATAATGTATTGAAATAGTAAACTGGACTTTCTAACAGAGAAAAACCTTGGTTCCTTGGGAAGCATTTCACTTTATTATGTTCTATACTCCTTTGAGTCTTGTTTCCTGGTTAGCCTCTTTTCTTTTTCCAGTTTATAATCCCAGTCGAACAAGATCTATGAAAAATCTGGGCTGTGATGAGCCAAAATCAATGTTGAAAATTATAACATTTCCCATCTTCAATATCTGAACCAAATCCTAAAATGAAAGTATATTTTCACACTTTTTTCCCCTTCTAGACTTTCAGTTTTTAAGTTCCTTTTTGTTTTCCTTACTGCTTTATTCACTTCACGATTTCTCTTCTACTTTATCTCTGTTCCTTAGTATATATTAGATTACTTAAATATCCAAATGTCTTCCTTTTGGTCTCTATTAACCTCTCTTTCAATTTCTAGGTTGATTTAAGTCACCGGTTAAGTCTGTACTGAGGTTATGTTTTATCTAGAATGCCAAAAGAAATGAGAGAGAAAAATGACTGATCTGATCTACTCTATAATATCTTCATGAAATTATGGTAATAGTTTTATCTGTTGAACCCCTCACCCCTCACTCATCCCACAAAAAGAACTTTTAGATGGAAAGTGAGTCTATAAAATAGACAAAAATGGTGTTGCTCTGCTGTAAAGGGGCGGGAGAGTTGGAGTCCCAGACTTGTCTCTCTGCTGCAAGAGTTGGGGGTCTAACTCCACAGAGGCTTATATATTCTCTCAACACAGCTTGAAAACTATTGCATTTTATTAATGACCAGAGATTCCAATGCTCCATGGCCTATTAGTAAGAACTCACCCTCTGTGAGTTGAAGAAATGCAGAAAATTTCCATGGAATTTTATTCCAGAGACAAGCCTCTAGTGATTTAATTATTTCTACAATTGACTCCTTTCTTTTCTATTTTCTATAAAAGTGAATTTTAAATTTAGATCGTAACACGTGTATTCATTAAAACTCAGAAAACGATCTAACAGTAATTTTTAATAGCTTGTAATTCACTTTTGTTATTGACCATGAACATTGATGTAATAATGTTTTTATCTTTAGAGGTTGCTAGGGTATGTTATTATTTCTCACCCCCAGGCTGGTTATGACTCATATTCAGCTAATATGTAGAATACGATTGTGAGATAAACAAATTTAAAGTTCATAATTAAATATCGAAATTGTTCAAAGTAGCATGACAAAAATGGCCCTAAGATATAGGTTTTCTCAAGAGCACAGCTCATATTTAGCAAGTAGTAATGGAAAGTTCTTGGTTGTAGCTAAGATAGGTATATATTCATACTTTAACTCCAAATGTATTTTCAACTCAATAATTTACTTTGAAAGAAGACATTATGTTGATCTTATCATATTTCTAAGTCAGAGTGCTTCCAGAAAATAAAAGATATCATGAGAAGAATTTATATTAAAATAATAACAAATCTTTGCAAAATTCCTTTCTTACTCTATATAGTAAAATTAGATTAATTAAAAAACAATTATTTTTTATATAAACTCTTAATATGCTAGCCATCACTTTTTTAAGGTGACTTTTATTTTTAAACATCAATATTTTGCTCAGTGAAAATGTTATGGAATGAGACATGATAATTAGCACAAATAAATTACTTCTGTAATGCAATCTAAAGTACATAAACTCTCCCCCATAATCATCAATCTTTTATTTTAGGGAAAGTGGTAATTTTACTGAACTGACTACAAAGCATAAGGCACACCCTTCACTACAACATATGAAGACATTAATTAATATTTGAGCATCAGGGCCCACACTGAGCCCCAACAAAGACATAGTTTTCACTCTCAAAGATTTTATATTTTTAAGGACAGACCAGGCAAGAGTTGTCAGAATTTACTTTGTCTTGATGATAATACTAAGAGAGATATCCAAGTAATTACTGGGCATCTGTGGTCTTAAATCTAACTGGGAAAGCACAGTTTGGGCAGGTGCTCAGGGGTTTGGGCAGTTCAAAAAGTACACTCTTGTTCCCAGATAGGTGGCAACAACTTAAAGACCAACCTTGACAACTGTTATTGAGATTCAGGCTTGGGGCCTTGCACACAGCAGCCACAAGAAAGGAGCCACCAGAAAGCAGAAGACCATGTTCCAGCCAATGGGCACTCTGCCAGCAAGGGTGTAGCCCAGCTCAACTTGCTGAATGCCTCTGAAGCAGTCCCAGAGCAGAAAAATTCAAGTCTCTCCAGGCAGCTCACATGCGAGGACTGCAGGGAAAGGTCTGTTGTTTTCTGCTGTTGCTGTCTGCAAGGATTCTGATTTCTGTATGTGGTCGAATCATTGTTGAAGAATCAAAGAAAATGAGAGATGCTGTATCTAATCAGTTCTGAAGAAATACTTTAAAAGAAAAATGACATTGTACAAATAATATCTTTGTTGTGACATTATGTGTAACAGCAAAACAAGAAATACTGAGAGGAAACAAAAAATTCAACTGGAATGTTTTAAGTATCTTATGATTTACCACCCCCAGATATTACGGAGCTGCCAATACAATGATTATGAAAACTACCCAGTAACCAGGGAAAGCATTTGTGAATTACATTAAATGAATAAAGTAGAAAACTATAGATTATATGTTTCGCTTTAACTATACTATTGTCAGGTTTGGGAACTGGACGTCAGGTTCCCTGGTTCTTGGTTCCCAGTACTGAAGAATGGTTACTGAGTCGATGAAGCAAACGAGCAGTCCAAGCAGATGCAAGCAGGCGAAGTGCCAAAGTGTATTAAAGCACAGTACATTCCACAGAAGCAATGGGTCAACCTCCGAGAAAGGAGGAGACCCTGACTTTAACAAGATTTTCCTTTTATGCTGATTCCCTAATTTTATGTTAAGTGGAGGGATATAATATTCATGGTTTTTCTTGGAAAGGGGTGTCGAATTCCCAGAACTGGTAACTCTCCTCATTTTTAACCTTGTAAGACAATTTCCGGGGGTTGCCATGGTATTTGTAAATTGTCATGGCACTGGTGGGTGTGATTTTTACTATATTAATGAGGGAAGGTCACTTGAGGATATGGTCATCTTACTTGTACCCATGCTCCAAAGACCCTCTTTTGTGGCCTTGTTCCTATCTCTACTTTGTGGCCTTTCTATGTCTCTCTGATTGGTCAGTCCTTGGAGACCCCCAATCATAGACCAAACACCTGTTCAATCCTTAGAAGTCCCTCTGACATGTCATCTGTTATTTCTTGGAAGCCCTCCTTCTGGTCAATTTGTTCTTTCTATTGTAGACAAAGCGTCTCCTAGTGCCATCTCTTTCTCAATGGAAACCCCCTAGACAAAACATCTGTTCCCCTTCCTTCTTGTACCAACCTAACAATATTAATAGAAGGAAAAAATTGAATGTCAATAGAGGCAAACAAGAAAAGAACATAAACAAGTGCTAAAATTGAAGTCAGATCTGGATTTGTCACCTGTATTTACCATTTATGATCTGCACTTGAACAAATTAATCAGTCCTCTTAAACCTCAAAATTGTAAAATGGGTCTAATACTATCAATCTTATTCTGAGACTGTGGTATCAACCAGGATAACACGTCTATCGCCAATACAGGGCAGGTAAGAGGGTGGGCTCAGGGCCCACACAGCATGCGCTCTGGTTCTGCCACATGTTACTTATGGATCTGTGGACAAGTTAACTAACTAAGGATGACTCAGTTTCCTTACTGGTATTTGGGACATTTGGTTCAGGGGTTAAAAACATGGATGTTGGAGCCAAATGTTTGGGTTTGAATCAGTTATTTCCTGACTTTAGCAAGTTACTTAAGTTCTCTGGGCCTCAGTCACCTTGTCTATAAAAAGAGGATTAAAACGATCCCTATTTCATGAGCTGTTGTTAAAATGATATGATTTAATATGTTTTTAAGAGTTATTGGGACAGTGCCTGGAACACCATAAGTACTTAATAAATGTTAGCCATCATTATTCAGAAAACAGAAAAAAATCTGGAGTTGATGCAGATTCTGAATTTGGATAGGAGCTGAAAGGGAACCCAGACAAATAAAATAGTTAATATGTTACTGAAGTAGGACTATGGGGGGAGAGGAATTTGGTCCTTGTTTTAGATTTCTTTATTGTTCTTGCAATATTTTGTTTGTACAATAAATCATAATCTAAGACAAGAACAAATGAACAAATCTGCCTTATGTACCATTCCCTCAGGCAATGCTTGCTCAGTGACTGATAAACTAATTTGTGATGTAGTATTAATGGCTGGTAATGGATAAATACATTACCCCCTCAAAGCTAATGTATTTGCATTTTAAAAAGGCACCTTATGTTGGGGGACTGCCTGTGTATCAGAGCCTGGGTACAGACTGGGGTTAGCAAGATTTTGATTCACAGGAACCTTTGGGCACTGGGGCAATCATTCTGCCTTGGTATTTGAGAGCCACACAAAGAGAAGCTGGATTGTGGAGGGCCCTCAGGCTGCCCACAGCCACTGTTTATCTGATCAATGAGGCTGGTAGAGTCAGGGGAGAAGCAGAGGCATCCTTCCACACGCAAAAAAGAAACCACAACACGGCCCCACTGGATTTGCCACTGCAGAAATCATGCCCGCCCTTCACCTAATTGCCTCCCTATCCTTTATCCCTGCCAGAAAAAGAAAAGCACTTTTAAAGAATAACACAAACTAAATTTGATCAGCCCAGAACACAAATATAACTCATTAATCTGTATCTACAAAGTTATGTCACAAATATTTTTAATGATCAAATTATGGTAGCTCAAGCACTCACTGAATAAGTTGTTGGAAATCAGTCTCCCTAAAAACATCCTGGTTTTATTCCATAAATATTTATTGAACACCCACCAAGTGCCAGACCCGGGGGACTGAGTAGAGAACAAAACTCCAGTTCTTGCCCACACAGAATTCACTTTCTGACAGGAGTTATCTCTCGGAGTTTCCAAAGGTGGACTTATCTGTGTGTCTCATGCATCAGCTCTAGTCACCTCCACCCAGCAAACATGTTGTCTGTCCTCTCCTGCTCAAGATCCCATTCCCCCCTCTGTCACCCACTGAATCACTTAGCTCAGAGAACCCTCAATGTTGCCATTGTCTCCCCTGAAAACCCCAATGGCATTCCTAAGGATGCTGCTCTTCAGATTTCCAGAGCTCAGGGGACCAGACTTGTTGAGTTCCATGCAAACTAATGAAGGAAAAAGGTCTGCTGCCTGCCTATGTTACCAGTGTCCTCAAAGCAGCTCTCCTTGTCTCAGAAAGTCTCATCTGAGTGGACAAGTCAGATTCTGGCCGCCCCTCTTGACCAAAACCTCATGAAGACAGGCCTATGAGTTTCAGAACTTCTCCTCTTTAATAAATAGATCTCAAACACAGGCCGCAGGCCTAGGAGCAGATGGGGACTTGCTGTGTCCTTGCCGTTCTCCTCTCAGTGCTTCTCTCTGGAGCAAACTCCTCCATTCCCTGGTGATGAAGCAAACGTTTCCCATGCGTCTTAGTAAGGAGTGATACACACCAAGATGATGTCTTGGCCTCACTTCAGTCACCCCCAAATGTCCTGCTACACCATTAAGAAGGAAAAGAAACCACAGAGAACTACAGATACAAAAACTGAGGTCGACACAACTAGGAGAGCACCAACTCCGGACACTAGGGTAAGGGTAAGTCTGGGTGTGACATCAACGGCCCACATAAGTTGCTTCCTTGTCAGTTTTCTGATGGGCAGAGCCCAACACAGCAGAAAGAGGAACCCAGGTCTTACATTATCATGAGACATCAGCTATCTCAGAGGGGAATCACCTGTCTTTAATGCATTATTGTTTGTAATGTCCCAGTCTAATGGGTATATATGGAACTTACATATTTGCATGGGGAAGGAACTGGAAGCCTAATTATATCCTATGATCTTTCATATTGTTTTTTGGGAATCAGTTCAATATAAGGCAGGGAGACAACGGACTGCTGGTGTGTGAGTGGATAACACAGCAGATAAACCCACATCTCTGAGACCTGATTGAATGCCACAGAAGGAAACATAATGTGACTTTGACAACATAGTCTTGCAATGAAAATAAACACTTCTCTGGGTATTTCTACAATAATAACTTTGACTTCTTTTCAAGGCTCCCTTCCCTTTAAGCTCTTCTTGGTAGAGCTGGTGTCACTGAACATGAAGCCATGGTATATATTATCTATCGTTTCCTGTTCTGTCTCCAGATTTCTAAAGTGGTGACTGCTGGTGAGGACATTGGGTCCTGATGCCATGCCGTGGCTATCAGTGCAAGTAAGACTTCCGTAGGGTTTCTGTTAAGCAAATGAAAACTCTAGCATAGTCCCATAGGTACTACCTTTATTTTCAATGTTTTAGAAAGTATAGTGATACTGGCTCTTCTATTTTGGACCTTTCCTTAGAACTCATGTTCTGGACTATCAGGCTGGGTCAAGAAACAATCTCTGGGACACTCTTTTGGGCTTAGAATCCTCTCCCGTCTTCATCCAATCTCCATCACTGGCCTGTTACTTCTGCCTCCAACCTGCGTGTCATTGTAACTGTCAATTTTGAGGATGAAGCCTTACCAGGGAGCCTCCTAAGTCCTTCATGTAAACTGATCTTTTGACATCAACTTTACCAATCCTTGTGAAACACTGAGGCTATTTTATGCTGGGATTTCTGCAGTAATGGTGTTGAAATCATTACATCAGTGCTTCATCAGTGCAACTCTAGGACTCTACAAACACTCTCTTGGCTTGGTTTCTATGTCCTCTCTGACCTCCGTGCACCAAATTAATTCTGTTAGAAGGGAAGTCTCATGCTAAAATTCAAGGGATTTTAAGCCCTGAATTTTAAGCCCTGAACTAAACTACATCTAGTTACACTTTTTTTTTTTTTGGTGTCAACAGGCCAATTTATTGAAGAAGTGGACAAAAAAAAATTATAAATGAATAAAAAATTTGAAGTATATTATGGCAAATTGGTGTTATCTTTACAAAAATATTCTGAGAAAACTCATGAAACACATGTGAAAATCTGACTTCTAATTCAGCAGAGAAGGTATCATTTTTTCCAAAATGACACACCAATTCATTTACAAAAAATGAACTTCTAGTTACTTCTTAACGAGAATGAGTAATACCTGTTAAATCGATTGGTTTGAAGAAACAAGTGTACTACTGTATTGAGGGCAAAGGGTGGAGTTCTTTTCTCTAAAACATAGAAATTCTGATAATTTCTTGTGGCGATAAATATTATTTCAAGTAAGTTGGGAGAGATCCAAGACTTCAAGTTTTACATTTTCACATGCCTCTATGGGAAATAGGATTTCTTTGACTAATTAAAATAATATTTCACATATTTTCAATGAATTTTTTCACTTTTCCTCTAAATATTTTCCCCCATTTAAACAATAGATAGATAATCTTGGTAGCTCTAGTGAGCCACTCAAACATTTAGAGATAAGCTTCTAAATTTAGAGATGAACTTCATCCATTGCAAAGAAAATGGTACCAATTAGCATAATTTCCTAAGGATTTTACCTTATGAATATACTCAACTTTACTGCTTTATCATCCTCTCAACAACTTTTTGTGCTGTACTAAGACTACTCCTCTATGCTGGTATCATTCTCCTTATTTACATTATTTATTTCTACATGGTAATGTGCACATTTTAAAGAATTTTCATTTCTATAAAAGTAGGAACAAAGACAGATAGTCTATCATAGCAAAAAATATTCAGTGCTATTCTTTTTCAATTATTCTATAGTTTAAACAATGCATTTTTTAGGTGGACTGCCTTGTTACTATGACATTTATGAATGCTGGAATTTTCCTGTGTGATTTACCTTTCTCACTACTCTGTAATTGGTGGAGAATACTAAAAGAAATTCTCTTACAGGAAAAAAAAAGAAACCAATAACAATAGCCAATTATTCTGCTGTTTGAGACTGAGAGGCAGCCTGAAGTCTTTAGAAGCAAATTCATATTCTTTTAAAGAATATTATAAAATGTTTCTGCTTTCATCTCCAAAAGGTATCCATCTACATGTTTTTTTTTTTTTTTTGCATGACCCTGTTCATTTCTGCTTTGCATTTAAACCTTTGTTCATAGCTGCGGGAAATTTAGTCAAAATCAAAGCCTCGCAGGAGGGGAAAAGAAAAATGAATGTATAACCCATGCAGGGTAGCCACACCAAACAACCTGGCAGTCCCCTTAATAAGCTGCACTCTCTTAAACCTCCCTGTCTTTCTGCAGTGCTGCTTCCTCCCATGAAATGTTCTTGCTGTCATGTCCTGGACAGTTGCTGTTTCTTTTTCAGGACTCATCTCTGATGCTGGTTCACCAGGCAGCCTTCCCTGGCCTCCGCAGTCTAGTTACGCGTCCTCCGCTGTGCTTCCCCGGGAGCTGCGCCTCCTCCAGCCCAGCAGACCTCTCTGTGTTGTGCCTGCGCCTGTTGCTCTGTCTTCTCCGTTGGAGAAGTAACCTTCCGACGGCCTGGCTGCTTTTCATCTCTCAGATGCCAGACCTGGACCAGCGCTCATCGCGCATGATTTGAGTAAATTAAATGAATGTGGGGGAATGACCTCTTGCTCTTGAAAGGGAGAAAGGGACTCCCCTGCAAGGAAAAGACCGAATCTCTGAGTTCTGGAACATTTTTCTGTTATGGTAAAATGATTTTCTTTTCTTTTAGCCATTGTTTAGAATCTTTCCATGATGTTTAAAATATGGATACTAGGAGAGAGAGGTCTCCTGATATCTGTTTTTCGGGTTAAGGCTCAGGCATCAGGAAAGTGTTTTATGTAGTTGAGAGTAATATAAGGCGATGAGCACAATGCTGTTAGGCTGGGGACTGGTGGGGTGTGAGTGTGGGCTGGGGAGACCTCTGAGGTTCTTGTGTGGCGCCGATGCTAAGTTGAGAGGCAGTGGGCCTGGCATGGGGCTTGTATGACGGGGGAGGGGAGGGACACTGCAGTGAAGGCTGCCGTGTTCTTGCAGGGCTGCCTGGGTAGATGAAGGTGACATGAGGCTAAGCCATTCAGTGGTGGATACCAGGCTCTGACCACATCAAGGGAATCCAAATCAAGAGTTGTACCAGCCGCTGCAAACGCCAGAGGTTAAGTCCCTGTCCGAAGGTGTGAGCCAGTGCCAGTCCAAGACAAGCATGAGGTCAGAGGCCCCATTTGCCATCCTCCCCAACCCTGGCGGCCTCGTCATATCATACTTCTTTCCTGTATATCTAATATTATCCTGGGAAGAGAAAGTGGGAAGTAAAAGCTGGCTGAGAGATTAAACACATTTTACCCAGAAAATACTGAAAATTACTCAAAGGGACTACTTATAATATTGGCCATTTCAAAGTTAGGAATAAAAGTTATTATTACCATTATTTTCACAAAGGTTGGAGCCTTAGATAACAATAAATCAATTAAAAATTACATATTTCTATGTATAAAGTTGAAATATGAGATAATATTGCAAATTTATTACACATTTATCACCAATTTAATTGCATGCTGTTATGACATAGGACTTCACTTTGACCATCCAACTGGTGCCTTGCAGGTGATGTCTGTTTCATGAATTTATTTTTTTTTTAGATTTTGATATTTTATTGAATATAACATAGACTGCATATGTGAAAACCATCTATAGTTGCACTATTTTCTTAAGGTTTCTTAATTTTCTTAAAAATTAAAATACCAAATCCATGTGAGCTTTGTACAAGTACATTTACCAATATCTCCCTTTTACATGTAAGAAAACAGAAAGTTAAAGAAGTGTAATAGCATCTTCAAGGATCACAAAACTTCTGCTTATACCAAAAGAGTAAAAAGGAAAATTGTGTCAACTATTTCAATTATGTGACAAAGCTATCATTTTAGTCAATTTATACACAATTTTCTTTTAAAAATATATGTATTTGCCTAAATGAGCAACAACTATCTTTTTCCTACCTGCGTCCCACTGAAAATTTCCTGGACTTATTATGCCAGTGTAATTTCCCCAGCCAATGCATATTCCCATTTTTCACTGAAATTCTCCAAAGGGAAAATGGAGAGTGTATGAGGGAAGGGACAATAAATGTATTTTCAGGAGACTTGAAATAAATGCTTCTGCTGCTCATTTCCTGCCTCATTTGCAAAAGCAAAGTGAACTACAAAATTGAAGCAATTATCTAAATCATTCTGGCCCCCTATCTTGGGCCTCCCATCTTTCCAGGAGGAAATGGCTATAAAGTCTTTATTTAGGATCCTTTAGGCTTCTCAGATTTCTCTAAGCTTCTGTTGGAACTTAGGCTTGGCTTCTCTCACTAGATGCACTAGAGTGAACAAGAGTGTTTCATTTGAAATTGTGGATAAGGGCTAAGGAATTCACGATTTCACCGTCTCACGTGATTCTGGAGTGGTGCCCAGAAATTAACTTTTCAGGGCTCTGTCTTCTTTAAAGGGCTTCTACATTGTTCAGAGTTGTGCATGTTCTGGTATTCTCTTCCCCCGACCCAACTTTAATCAGGTATAATTGATAATAAGAATCGAATGTGCTAATATTCTTCAACTCCAGAAAATGTTGGGCCATCAGTAATGACTCCAGTCCTATAGATCATTTTAAATACTATTATAGGCTGGGCGCGGTGGCTCATGCCTGTAATCCTAGCTCTCTGGGAGGCCGAGGCGGGTGGATTGTTTGAGCTCAGGAGTTCGAAACCAGCCTGAGCAAGAGCAAGACCCCATCTC
The DNA here is from genome assembly GCA_963575035.1 of Avahi laniger. Classification (NCBI taxonomy): domain Eukaryota; kingdom Metazoa; phylum Chordata; class Mammalia; order Primates; family Indriidae; genus Avahi; species Avahi laniger. The sequence goes on from CAUYSK010095303.1 coordinate 15,005, forward strand.
TACTAAAATTAGAAAGAAATCAACTGAACAACTAAAAATATATAGAAAAAATTAGCCGGGCATGGTGGCCCATGCCTGTGGTCCCAGCTACTCCGGAGGCTGAGACAGAAGGATTGCTTGAGCCCAGGAGTTTGAGGTTGCTGTGAGCTAGGCTGAAGCCATGGCACTCTAGCCCGGGCAAAAGAGTGAGACTGTCTCAAAAAAAAAAAAAAAAAAAAAATACTATTATCTATATATATAATGCTTGGAAATTTATAAAATGCTTTCTCATGCCACTCAATCCCCACCTTTAGAGTTCTCTATATAATTCAATCACCCCTCCCTTTAACTGTCCTGGAGTTGTCTTCTACAGTTTTAAAAAGGCTTGAAAATGAGAGCATATCTTTTCCTTTTGTATCTTCATGCTTTTATTTATCTTGTTTTCCCATCATTATGTGCCCTGATCTTTCAAGCCTCATTTCAGGAATCATCTTTCCATGTTTTTCTGATATTGCCTTCCTTTCCTGCCCACTCCAAAAAAGTATGAGTGACACATTTATTTCTTTCTACTGTCCTAGAATTTAATAACTCCTATGGCAAAAACCTATCACGTCCTATGTAAATGTGGTTACTTTCCTGCACCTCCACTCTAGACGTAGAATTCCTTTAGGGAAATGGTTTCATCCCAATCATCTTTGCATGCCAAGATCTAGCAACAATGCCTAGTATGCGTTAGGTCATGCAATGAAGGATTTTTTTTTTTTTAAGTAATGAATGAGGTAGACAGGATAAATCTTTTTTTTTTTAAAGATAAATCTTAACATCCTTGATTTTACACTAAGAATTGGAGGCTTGGAATTTAGAATATGTATTCAAAAGTTTAAAACTGGCAAAGGGAGTGGTGGGAACTTGGATTCTAATAACCTCACTCCAGGCAGAATGGTTTTTCCACCTCTGGGGTGCCCATTGAAAGAAGTCATACCTTTAGTAGTTCTACTTTTAATTAAAAAAGCCACATGTTTTCACTGATTTCTGCTAATCAAATATTACAAGGGGAGACAGCGCAGGTACAGGTTATCAACATTGACTTTGGAGCTAAACTGCCTGTCTGAAGTCTTGGCTCTTACCTGCTGCCTGTTGCCTAACTTTTCTGTGTCCTCATGTAAAATGAAGATGAAAGTACTCATCTCCTACGATGTCAAAAAGGTTAAAGGAGTTAATGTAAATCATTAGAATAGTGCCCAAAAGAGTAAGCTCTCTGTGCATTTCCTATCATATATGTGTGTTGTTACTAAAAATGGGGAAATGAAGGCTTCCTTAGTCAAAGTGAAGTTTGGTAGATTAAATATTTCAAATCAAGGAGTGAAATGACAAAAGTCTCCTTAAGTGGGGGAAAAGGTTGGGAAGCATTGGATGTGCTATTTGTCCTTCTGTCTGAACTTTAAAGATCATCAAGTAAAATCCAATACTTCATTTCGTACAAAAACAGAAAATGTCTTTTTTCCAGGAAGGATACTGATGGAGAGGTGCAAGAAGATTTTCTAGTTGCTGGGAGCAAAGAAATAATATAAGTAGACATCATTTTGAGTAAATATTCCCTTTACAACAGTCACTGAGAAGCTATTAAACATGGCTCCGGATCAAAATTTACAGCAGAATCCATAGATAAGATTCACCGGTTTTTGGTTTAGAAGGGGCCTCCGGTGGTTACACAGGGACTATTTAGAGGAATCTTACTTTGCTATGCAATGTCTGCTTTAAGTGATATTAGGCACGACAAGGATTGCTTTGAAATGCAATCGAAATAAAGCATAAGGGTGATACAATAAAATTCAAATAAACTGAAACATCATGCCAGTTCCGGGACACACCAGAGCATCTTGGAGTCACACTGGTAAAATAACACGTCCGGATTAGTCAATTAAGTCAGAGTCCTCATTAGAGAGTGTGGAAATCCATAAAGGGAGTTTCAGAACTGAACAATACTAAATGGGGTGTTGCTAAATCCTGTTGTGTGTTTGTGGGATCCCTGAATTGAAAAATAATAATCAAGCAAATATCTCCAGCATCGAGAAAGAAATTGAGACTGCTTGTTGCTGACAGATAAAAGGCAGCATGGAAGAGGAGACACAGTGTTTGATAAATGTCAGAAAATCTGTTTCTTGTCTCAGTTCTGTTGGTTCCTAGCACCACGATTTTGAGAAGTTAGGTAATCTCTGAACTCTCATCTGTAAACTAGGAGTTCTAGCACCTGCTTACATTATAGGCTTATTGTGAGAATCAAATGAGACAATGGATGTGAAGGCATTTTTGAAACTTTGAAGTGTCAAAACATTCAAGTTATTCCTAAAGATAATATTTAAAGCAAACTCCAAGAGCGCATATTTCCCATACACAGAGCCTACATTTCTCATTTCAAGAGAAATTGAAAATGGGCTGCTTATTTGCATGAAAGGAAGAAAGTAAGAAAAAGTAATGGAGCTAGGAACAAAATGGTTACTGTTTCACAAGTGAGCAAAAACAATTGAGTTCTGTTTTTCCCTAAGATGTATCCTGGGAGGCTATGTGATTGAAAATTTCTGACTCTCAGATGAGCACAGATCATAATTTTTAAAGAGGTCTTGCTTAGCATGAGTTCTTGGGATTGTACTCTTTACCCCTTAAGGAAGAATTGAATGGAGGGCTTAGGGTTCCTTTAGGGAGCAATTTTCCTCTGGCTGAGTAACTCAGGATAATCCTGCTGTGACAGTAGAAACCTTGCCAGCCACTCTGGTGGCACTGTGAGAAGATAACCCAGGCTGTAGGGCTTCTTTTTCAGACACTGTGACCCTGACTAGATTAGGAATAGGGCCAGCAGCCCCACAATCTGTGTTAGATAGTATTATTTCTCATCTTGAAACAGAAGCTGAAATCCCTAACTCGTGAGGTCTTAGACAGACTGTGTATTGAGCATAGTGTGGGGTAGGAGATAGATGATGCATCCTAAATGTAAATTGTAGACTTTGCTGTAGAAACAAGCTAATTCACAGTATTATCAATGTAGAATGCATAAATAATTAATCACTCTTTCACAAACCTGGAAATTTTGGGGAAAGATAGTGGGGTAAAAGTATACATGTAAACTCTCACACCTTAGCCAAATAAAATGACCAAAAAGAACCAATGATATGGAAGAAAACACAGCACTGAAACTAGGGATACTGTCAATTACAGCCATTTTAAGACTATTTGTCAGATATAACATGGTTAAGAACATTTTCAAAGATGATTCCAGGAAACAGAGCATAACTTAGCTTTTTTAGTGGGTGCTGTTGGTCCCTATGCAGACACTCTTCACTGAGCAGGGCAACTTTCCCAGTTGGCTGCTGAGAACTCACAGCTTCCCTCCTCATCCAAGTCTCTTCCCTATCCCAGACCCCCTCCAGGATAGCCAGGGACCGATGACTCATTGATACAGCAGATAAAAGGCTGGCCCTTTTACCTACATATGGAATTAGTTCTAAGGTTCAGCTTTTGCTCCAGAGATTCCAAAGGGACCAGGATGAAAATTAGCCTCCAGCTGAGAGACCATATCTTGCTTAGCTTCCTTGCTTTCTTCTGTCCTGTGTTACTAACTTCTGAAAATTCCCTCAGCACTTTCATGAGAATCCCCTTCTCAGTCTACTTCCAGGGAATTAGATGTTTCAAAGACACCTTATAAGGGAGATACATTGTTGTGAATTGCAGGCGGAAAAAATTCTGGAAATTTTATCAATATCTTCCAGTTGGGAGGGCCAGCGATAGGAGATACGGATAGGCTACGGGAAGGATTGGGAACATTCATTTTGGAGTCCTTTCCCCAGATATTGGTCTGTTATATTTCAGGACAACAATGGTTCAGTCGCAGCTACTTATTTTTCTCTGAGATGGTTTTCTAGTAGCAAAACTGATTTGAGAAGAAAAACCCACTTCAGTATTTATCTATTGCTAAAAAAGAAATTACCACAAATATAATGACTTAAAATAGCACACATTCTGTGAAACAGGAATCCAAGCATGGCTCGGTTTTTTTGCTTCACGGCCTCTTACAGATATCAATCAGGGTTTTGTCTGGGCCCGGAGGATCTCATCTCATTTCCAACTTCCTGTTGTTGTTAAAAGTGTTAACTTCTGTGGATTGTCTGATTGAGGGCTTGTCCAAGGCTGGAGGCCACCCTCAATTCCTTGCCACGTGGACCTCTCCAAGTGGCAAGGTACTTCATCAGAGGCAGTGAGGGAGACCACTAACAAAGAGGGCTGCTAGCAAGGGAAAAAGTGAATTCTAATGTAACATCATCTTGAGAGTGACATCTCTTCATTTTTGCTGTATTCTATTAGAAGCAAGTCACGGATCCTGCTCACGCTCAAGATTATAATGGGGCAAAAAACACCAGGAGGTGGGAACTGCTAGGGGCCCTCTTAGAGTCTGCTGCTACACCGACTGATTTAGAGCAAGGAAGTCTGGAAATGAGAATGGATCATCCAAAGGATGGGGGAGTATCTATTTAGAGCCATTTAACAAATGTAAATCATTAATAGTAAAAGGATTAGTTAAGGAGAAAATGTGTAGTTTCTCACATCAAAATCTGATGGAGCTTTTTTCTCACAGCAGTTCTTTTCTATATGGCCAGCTGAATTAGAGATGGGAGAGAACTGAGGACCACCATGATGGGAAAAGATTGTCTCCAAATTTAGCAGAGTTGGCATCCATATGGCGGATTTCAACAAATGTACAGAAAATGCTTTCAGGGAAAACGTCCTTTGGCTGTAGCATTCTATAGTGCTGACTCGCTTCCCACATTCTTGAAACCACTGAATGACTGAGGTAGTGATATTAACCTATATCATGACCCTCCAGCTTACTTCCCAGGAGCATACTTTACAAGATGTCAGGGAAAAATCACGAAAGTTGAGAGTCAATAGAAAACCTCTGGTTATCAATTAAAGATGAGGAAAATGGAGCCCATTATATTAAACTCACCATCCTCACACCCTAGTAACAAATGGAATTAACACATTCTACAGTAGTGTGAACAATTTAGTTGAAGAGCATATATTTCAAGAAGATTTACCCAGGGAAACAGAATAAAATTTTAGGTATTATTTTGGGACAATATTAAAGATAATATGATACGTGAGATGAACGTGCATGTTATATTAAATAATGAACCGTAGAGATTTTTATTAAGGAACCAAATAAATCTAATAAAACAAAAATGCTATTAAAGCATTCAAAGTAGTAAAGAGCAAACTTATCATTGCCAAAGTTGAATCATTAAGACATAGTTGAGAAAATGACATAGAATACCGAAGAAGAGCTGTAAAAATTTTTATAAAAGTTACAAAAATGATTAGAAAGAGTAGATTGTGATGATTCATCAAACTCATAATTTGTGTTTCCAGGGAAGGGAATAGAAGAGAATAGAAGAAATAAAAGAAAATAGAATGGAACAAAAAATATAAACAGAGAAGAAATTTTCTGAATTGAAGGTAGGTCTTAATCTGTGTATCTACAGGGCTCTGCAAGTATCAGGCAAAATTAATGAAAAGCAACCAACACTGAGACCTATTCTGAGGAACTTATTTATTTCAAAGACTAAAAAGAACTGTACAAGCATGTAGAGGAACAGGAACACATTACCTAAAAGGGAGAATAAACATTTTGTTGCTTCTCAGCCATGACATATGTTAGAAAACAGTGGAAATATTTTTAAAATATGAAAAAGTTCTACCCCAATAAGAGTTTTTTTCAATGTGAAAGCAATACAAAGTTATCACTCCTGAAATTTTGAAGGAGGGAAAAAAACAAAACAATAAAACTTTTGTAGACATACTCCAAATAATAAAGATGAAAATCAAAATAATGAATTCATAAATGGGAGGTTGAGATATAAAAAGACTAACATTATTACTTTTAAATCCATTTTAGCAAAAAATTATATCTAAAATGTATGGCCTTACTGATGTGTACAAAGATATGTATACCAGAGGGTTCATATGCTACTATTTTTAATCAAAACAACATATTTTGTACTATTTCCCACTCTCATTATTGATTTAGATTTAACTATATACTTTATAAGATCATTGCACACCATTGCATTATTTTGTTTTCCTTTTTATCTTGAAGTCTCTGTTATTCTGAATCTTTGGCAGTTTGGATATGATCTGTTCTCCATTATTTTCCTCAGATATGGTATTTTGCATATGATGATTTATTTTCTGCTTTTGTGCATTTGTGCGGGTAAATGACATCTTACCTAGGTGAAAAATTCTTATATTGCAGTCTCTTCTCTTTAAAGTCTGAAGTTAGTCCACCAAATTCTAGCTTCTAGTTTTTTCAGATGAGACATCCAGTGCTTTTATTCTTTGCTAGAAATTTCTCCTTTCTGCTAGAAGAGGAGAGGGTAGAGGTTCATCTTTGGAGACAGGGTTTTTTTTACCAGGATGTATGTGTCTCAGTGCATGTCTTTTCTAGTCGTTACTGAAATTGAGTGACGCCTTTCAATCTGAAGCCTCAGAAATTCCTTAAACTCAAGGAAATTAAATTTTGTTTATTAGTTTTCTAATTATTTTCTTTATTCTATTTACATGTTCTTCTGAATTTGTCATCAGTATTAGTTTCCAAGGGCTGCTGTGACAAATTACCACAAACCGGGTGGCCTAAAACAACAGAAGTTTATTTTCTGAGAGTTCTAGAGGGTAGAAGTCTGAAATCAGGGTATCAGGCTGTAGTCTCTGGGGAAGAATCTTTTCTTGCCTCTTCTAGTTTCTAGAGGTTGTCAGCAATCTTTGTTGTTTCTTGGTTTATGGCTACATAACTCTAATCTGTTTCCTTTTTCACGCCTTCTTCCCTGTGTTTCCTCTGTGTCTTTAAATACCTACAAAGACATTAGTTATTAGTTTATGGTCTGCTTTAATCCATAATGATGCCATATTAGCTGGATTACATCTGCAAATATCCTGTTTCTAAATAAGGTCATATTAACAGGTACCAGAGATTGGTATTTTAACACATATTTTTGGGGGACACAAGTCAACCAACAACAGCATCCTCATGATACCCATCTCCTTGTGAGATACTTCTTATACTTTATATCCAATTTGAAGGGATACTAACTTTTCACTAGCTAACATCATCTCTAATCAATCTATTACATTTTAACATTAAAAGGATTTTTTAATTTAATTTTATTTTTTTAATAGAAATGGGGGGTGGGGATCTCACTCTTGCTCAGGCTGATCTTGAACTCCTGAGCTCACATGATCCTCTCACCTCAGCCTCCCAGAGTGCTAGGATTACAGGCATGAGCCACCACGCCTGGTCTAAAAGGATGTTTTTATTTGGCAAAAATACTTTCATTTGGTAAAAATACTTTTACCTTGAATTTGAATCTTCTTAAGTGCTCTTAATGTTCTTTGCTAGAAGCTGCCTGTTCTGAGTGTTCTGTTTGTCCTACCTCTCTGGATGGCTGGCACTCCATAGTTGTGTCTTTTTTCTTCATCTGTTCATGTCTTGTCTTTTGGACATGGAGCTTTCAGTGCACCTTATGTGGAATCTACTTTATGTGGAGGTAGGAATCACAGCAGTTTCATTACCCGAGGGCCAATGATATAGCAGGTGATGATTTATTAATCTCTCCATTAGGGTCCCAAAGGAAAGGGTTCCCTGCTGCTTTGTTCTCTGCTCATCAATTCCTCAATTGCAATATCTGGGGAAGGGATCTTCAACTTGGCTGCACGTGGAAATTACCTTAGGGGTGTTTAAAAAGTACTAATGCCTAGTCCTCATCCAAGGTTAAATTGGTCTAGATTCCTAGTCCTTGGGCTAGATGCAGAATTTCTTGTACTTTCATGTAGGCATGAATCTCTGGGCATCTTGTGAAAATACAGATTTTGATTTGGGCTGTCTGAAGTAGGGTGTGATTCAGCTTCTCTAACAAATTCCCAGGTCTTGCTGCTGGTGCAAGTAGCTAGAAAACTGGTTCTCAAACGTGGCCACTCACTGGAATCACTGTGGCAAACTTCGAAAATAACGAAGATTCTACCCCCTCAGAGATTCTGATTTAATTGGTATGGATGTAGGCTAGGCAATGAAAGTTTTAAAAGCTATCTAGGTGTTTCTAATTTGGAGAACCCCTGGACTAGAGCTTTTCCAGCCTCAGGGTCTGGGTTAACTCAGCTGCTGTGTTTAGTTTCTCTGAAGTTTCTCAAAGATTTCCCTTTCTTTCAGGAAACCTTGGCAGTCAGAGGACCAACATGTCACCAGGTTGCCAGGTGTTATACTTCACATCCCTGGGCTTCTAGCTGCCACTCTCTGGCTTACCTCCATGCTGAGGGGAGAAGCTTGCAGGTTTGCTCTCTTCATCCAGACCCCAGCAGAACCCAAGACCTAACTTACCATCTCCAGGCCCTGACTGACAGCTTCTGCACTCAAAAGGCTGATCATTGGATTGGAAGAGGGATGCCAGGGCACTAAGCATGAGTTTAAATGAGTCTCTTCTCCAAATCCAAATTTTTAATTTTCAAGAGTTATTTCTTATTCTCTGATTTTGTTTTCCTCTGATAATATGATGTTTTATTTTATAGTAGGGATATCGTCTTAAATGTCATTGAAGACTCTACTTGAAAGTCTTTCTTTGTCATTTTCTTATTACTTTTTCTGAAGGTTATTATGTTTTAATCTTGATATTTATCTTGCTACCTGCAGATTTTCCTCAAATGTCTCATTTGTTCATGTTTAGATTTGAGTGACAGTAAATCTGACTGCATTATCTATGGGAGTAGTTAAGGTTTATTGACTGCCAGGCTTTCTTGGGGGTAAGGGGCAGACACTTGTTATTAGTTTAAAAAATACCTGTATAGTAGAAAGAGGAAGTGTGTATCCTATGGCACCAGCACCCAGTTGTAGTTGCCTTAGTTTTTTCCAGATTTGTCTGGGGTTAAGTATAAAGCTTCAGACCGCTAGAGGCAGTCAAAGGAAGGGGACAAATTGTTTCACAAATTTCTGTAGATAGATCTTAATCTACAGTTCATTTTTAGCCATTTGATTAATTTTTTCATTTGCCATATTGTCTTTTACTTATCTTGCTGGATGGATCAGGTTTTTCCTTTACTGGTGCTCATTCCACATGAGTTCCAGACTGTGGCTTTCTTTGCTATGTCTCATCTGCTGAGACACTTCTGTTTACCTCTCATCGCTTATTGCTGGCTATTTTCTTTCCTAATATTTGTTGTAGGCTTGTACTTTTAAACATTCCATTACTATCATAAAGGAGTCTGAAGAGGGAGAGGAAGACCTGCCCTCTCATATCGGAAACACCACAGTATCATTTTAATGGCTGTACAATATTTTATTTTGCTGAGGCACCATATTTAATTTGCTTAATAAATGTTCTATTGTTGGAATTCAATTTTTGCCCAGTTTTTACTACTATAAAAAATTGTACAATAAAAAAATCTTAGAATAAAATTTTGTTGCAAACAATTCAGATAAGATCTTACAAATATAGTAGTTTTGTCAGTTTGTATACATTTTTTAAAAAGTGTTAATAAGTTATGCCCACATCTTTTCAGTATAGATTGCATCAATTTATAGCTCCCATTCTCTAATGCTCACTCCAACACTGGGTAAAATAGTTATTTCCTTAATCTTTCTTAGTTCTATAAGTTAAAGATTTAATCTTATTTTAATATTATCTCTTTGAAAATACTAATTACCCTATGTAAATAGCATTTCCCTGTGCAAACCTGTTATTCCCTGTAATTTTACATTATTATAGCTTCTTTATAACATTTATGTAGTCTAGATTTATTGGTCCCTCCCACTTCCATTCAAGCTCCATGTGATCAGAGTCATTATCTTCAAGACTGCACTCCCTAAATTTAGGAAAAGTGCCTGTAGGTGCACATTAAGTATATTCTGAATAAAAAAATATGGAGTAAAGCATATTTTTGAAAGCATTTTTAATAGATATCTTAGTATATTATACATGAATTGGCATTTAAGTATTTAATTTTTGTTCTAATTTTCATAACCAAAACTACTCTCCAATCTGGACTTTACATTTTGTATATAGTTTTAAACACAACCCATGCACCAGAGAGTTTATAAAATAAATGACCTTCCTTTGATAAAGATATTTGTATCTATGAAAGTATAGAAGACCTTCTGGTAATTATTGGGTATATCCCAGAATTTATCCTTGTAGCACTGATTTTATTATAAAAATATGCATGCTTAACATTTTTTTTTCTAAGTTCTTTATTTTAAGCTCTTTAACCCCACATGGATCCTAGGACTTCTTTTCCTGTGATTTTAATGGTAAGAAATGGAACTACCAATTCTCTACAGATGTCGGAGAACCAGCCTTGCAGACAGCTGGATGAAACAGGTGTACAGAAATCCGGGGACTATTAACATATCTAATTGAATAAGTGTTGATAGTTACAAAAGTAATTAGGAATAAAAGAAAGCCTTGTGAAGCGCCTAACAAAAACATTGCTGGTAATCACTGCCAACTTAAAACTCATTTTGTGAAGCTTTCTAAAAAATGGGAGCATTTTATATTGAATATTACCTTTTGTCTTGTAATTTACATGGGTAAATTTAATGAACAGCTCGTTTATAGTTCCACTGAGTTTTTCCTGTGTGCAGGCATCTTTGAAACAGCAGTATCAGCAATTTACAGTCAGCAGCTTCCTCCTGAATATTTATGGAAAGATTTCAAAAGCACACTTACCAATTTTCTTTAAGTTGTCTTTATGGAATTGCCATGTTTTCTCCTACACTGGAAAAATCCTTCTTTTATAATAAAAAAAAAAATGGGACTTTTTCTGCCATGGCTCCTTTGTTAGAATTTTCAAATTGAATCCCATGAATGGTTCCGTATAACATTTTATGACTATTTTTCTGATTATAACAGAAACATATAATTGTTGTAAAACAAACAAAGAAACATACAAAGGAAATCATTTAGATAGAAAATAAATCACTCATGATACGGCCACATGAAGAGCAAGTATTATATTTTTAGTGGCATGTTTCTTACCCAGTATGTTAGTTTGCTAGGGCTGCATAAAAAAGTACCATAGGCTAGGTGGTTTAAACAAACAAACAAAAAATTATTTTCTCACAGTTTTGGAGGCTAGATGTCCGAGTCTAGGTGTTGGCAGGGTTGTTTCTTTTGAAACTTCTGTCCTTTACTTGTAGGTAGCCATCTTTCCTTAAGTTTTCATATCATCTTTCTTCTGTATATATCTCTGCCTGTCCTCATTTCTTCTTATAAGAACACCAGTAATACTGGATTAGGTCCCAACATAAAGACCTTATTTTAATTTAATCACCTTTAAAATACTCTATTTTCAAATACAGTAATATCTGAAGTACCAGTAGTTAGGACTTCAACATATGCATTTTGGAGGGGCACAATTCAGACAAAAACAGTAGGCTTTTTTTTTTTTCCAAAATTATTACAGGGTAAAAATGTTTTTGGTTACATATATCAAATTTGTTATGCTTGAGTCAGGGTTATAAGTGTGCCCATCACACAAAGAGTGTTCATTGTACCTGTTAGGTAGATTTTTACCCATCCCCTCCTACTCCTTCCCCACTGCTTGATTTCGCTGTGTTTTACTTCTCTCTGTGCACACGTGTGTTCATCAATTAGTTCCAATTTAATAGCAAGTACATGTGGTATTTGTTTTTCCATTCTTTAGATACTTCACTTAGAATAATGGTCTCCAGTTCTATCCAAATTGTTGCAAAAGGCATTAATTAATCCTTCTTCATGGCTGAGTAGTATTTCATGGTATGCATATAGCATATTGTGTTAATCCACTCATAAAATGATGGGCATTTGGGTTGATTCCACATCTTTATAATTGTGAATTGTGCTGCAATAAACATTGGCATGTAGGTATCTTTTTGATAAAGTGACTTTCTTTTCTTTGGGTAAATATCTAGCAGTGGGATTGCTGGATCAAATGGTAGGTCAACTTTTAGTTCTTTGGGCAATCTCCATACTGTTTTCCATAGGGGTTATACTAATTTGCAATTTATTTATCAATCCCAGGAGTCTCTTGGTGGAGCCTTTGGGATTTTATAGCTATAAGATCATATCATCAGCAAAAAGCAATAATTTGACCTCCTCTTTCCCAATCCAGATACCCTTTATTTCATTCTTTTGACTGATTGCTCTGGCTGGGACTTCCAGCACTATCTCGAATAGAAGCGGTGACAGTGGGCATCCTTGTCTTGTTCCAGTTCTTAGTGGGAATGCTTTCAACTTTTCCCCATCCAGTATAATGTTGGCTATGGGTTTGTAATATGTGGTTTTTATAAGCTTGAGGTATGTTCTTTATATGCCTACTTAATTGAGTGTTTTTACCATGAAAGGGTACAGAACTTTGTCAAATGCTTTTTCTGCATCCACTGAGATGATCACATGGTCCTTGTTTTTGCTGCTGTCTATGTGGTGAATCACATTTATTAATTTATGTATGTTCAACTATCTTTGCATCTCTGGGATAAAGCCCACTTGGTCATGGTGGATTATTTTTTTCATGTGCTGTTGAATTTGGTTTGCTAGTGTTTTATTGAGGATTTTTGCATCTATATTTATAAGGGATATTGGTCTGCAGTTTTTTTCAGTTGTGTCCTTTCCTGGCTTTGGTATCAAGGTGATACTGGCTTCATAGAATGAGTTGGGGAGGATTTCCTTCTTCTCATTGTTATGGAATAATTTCTGCAGTATGGGTATCAACTCTTCTTTGTAGGTCTGGTAGAATTCAGCTATGAATCTATGTGGTCCACGGCTTTTATTGGTTGGAAGAATTTTTATTACTGTTTTGATCTCACTGCTTGTTATTGGTCTATTCAGGAGTTCTATTATTTTCTGATTGAGTTTTGGAAAGTTGTGTGTTTTCATGAATTTGGTCATTTCCTCTAGTTTTGGAGTTTATATGCATAGAGATTTTCATAGTATTCACATATGATATTTTGTTTCTCTGGTATCAGTTGTAATAGCTCTTCTTTTCATTTCTGTTTGAGCTTATGTGGATCCTTTCTCTTCTATTTCTGATTAATATAGCAAGAGGTCTATCAATTCTGTTTATCTTTTCAAAGAATCAACTTTTTGTTTCATTGATTCTTTGTATTTTTTGTTTGTTGGTTTTCCATTTCATTTAGTTCTGCTCTGTCTTTAGTTATTTCTTTTCTTCTTCTGGCTTTGAGTTTGGTTTGTTCTTCCTTTTCTAGTTCCTTTAGGTATGTGATTAGATTGTTAACTTGTGATCTTCTTGTCTTACTAATGTAGGCATTTAAGGCTATGAATTTTCCCCTTAGGATTGCTTTTGCTGAATTCCATAGATTTTGATAGCTTCTGTCCCTTTTGTCATTCAGTTTGAGAAATCTTTTGATTTCCATCTTAATTTCATTATTGACCCAATAATCATTAAGCTGCAGGTTGTTTAATTTTCGTGACTTTGTGTAGAATTGAGTGTTTCTCTTGGATTTGATTTCTAGTTTTATTTTACTGTGGTCTAAGAAGATACATGGTATGATTTCAATTTTTTTAAATTTATTGAGACATTTTTGTGGCCTGAAATATGATCAATCTTGGAGAATGTTCCATGTGCTGATGAGAAGAATATTCAGTAGTTTTGGGGTGAAATGTTCTATAAGTATGTGTTAGGCACATTTGTTCTAGAGTCCCATTTAATTCCAGTGTTTCTCTATTTATTTTCTGTTTGGATGATCGATCCAGTGCTGTCAGTGGAGTGTTGAAGTTCCTGGCTATTATGATGCTGCTATATACAGGCAGGGACTTGAACACTCCACTCACAGCACTGGATAGATCATCCAAACAGAAAATGTATAATGCAGTTCTGAGTATTTCCTGATGGACAGGTCTGGTCATGACAAATTCCTTCAGTGTTTGCTTCTTTGAAAAAGACTTAATTTATCCATAAATTGTGAAACTTAGTTTTGCAGGATACAAAATTCTAGGCTGGCAGTTGTTCTGTTTAAGAAGATGGAACTTGGGGCCCCACTCTCTTCTGGCTTATAGGGTTTCCACTACGCAGTCCACAGTTAGCCTGATGGGTTTTCCTTTGTAAGTCAGTTGTTTACATCTAGCTGCTTGTAGAATTTTCTCCCTCATTTTGACTTTGGTCAGGTTGATTGCTATGTGTCTTGGAGATGTCTTATTTGCTATGAATCTTCCTGGAGTGTGATGACCATCTTTGTGTCTGGATATCTGGATTTCTGGTGATATTAGGGAAGTTTTCCTCAATAATACCTTCAAATAGATTTTCCATGCTTTTAGCACTTTTTTCTTATCTCTCAGGGATACCTATAATTCCTATGTTAGTTCACTCACATAGTCATATGTCTCTCTGAGTAATTGTTCCTCCTTTTTTATTCTCTTTTCTGCCTCTTTAAATGACTGGGTTAGCTTAACAGCCTTGTCTTCAAGCTCTGACATTCTTTCTTCTCCTTGGTTTAGTCTGTTGCTCATGCTTTTGCCATGTTTTGAAATTCTCTAAATGATGCTTTCATTTCTTTGAGTTCTATTATATCCTTCCTTATGTTGTCTGGCTCTTTAGTGACTTTTTAATTTTCTCAAATATTTTTGTGGCTTCTTTTTGTTGGCTTTCAACTTTCTCTTCAATTCCATTCATCTTATTTGCCACCCATATTCTGAATTCCATTTCTGTCATTTTGACAATTTCCTTGTAGTTTGGGTTCACTACTGTGGCTACATCGTGATCCCTTGGGGGTATGGATCTGTTTTTATTTTTCACGTTGCCAGGTCTGTTTTGTTGCCTTCTTGTTATCCGAAACCTCAGATTCTTGACTCAGGGATAATAGGTTTGCAGGGCACCTGTTCTTTACTGAGAACTTTTCTGTTTAATTAGAAGAAGGGGAGGTCTCTGCATGGTTCTTCCTCCCCACCCACTCTGAAATTTTGATGTATCAGGGGAGGGGTGTGTGCACTAGAAACCTATAATTCAGTTGTTCAAGCCTGTTCTGTATGTTGTTTGTGCTGGGTATTGGGCTGTTTAACAGATAATTGTACAATGTTCAAGTTGGGAGATGGACAAGACCCTCTTCACTGAGGCTGGTTTTGTAGGGGATTGCTTTACCAGGTCTCCCTGCAGAAGAGAGAGTGGTAACTGAGTGAGGCTATCCAGACAGTGGTCATGAGTTCCCAGGTTGTGAGCATTTGCTCAAACCAGGTCCCAGTGTACTGGCAGCTTGAGGCTGGGGGTTGGGTGGTGGTCTCTGGCAGGGCATTGAACTTTAGAGTAGTTCCTTTGGCAGTGGTGGGGGATTCAGGATGGGGTCTTGTGGCCCAGGTACAGTGCTGGAATCTCAGCGCAGTGTCGTGGGCCTGGCAGAAACTCTGGAGACACAGATGCAGAGCCTTGGCCACTGGCATGTGAGCCTCAGAACCCAGACTGGGGAAGAGCCAGAAGCTGGGCTTCTGAGCAGGGCCTTAGAGTGAGGAGCAGGGCCGTGGGTATGCTGGAGCTAATTCAACCTGGAGGGTGGGGTCAGGGCTAAGCAGGCAGCAGGCAGTTGGGTCCTGGAGGGCAGAGTCAGGGCCAAGTAAGTGGAAGGCTATTCTGCAGGCTTGGGGATTGGATACTAAGTCAAGTGGATGAAAGTTCATTCCAGAGGCCTAGGAACTTCAGAGTTCTTCCTGAACCTGCCAGGAAGGTTCAGGAAGCAGTCACCCAAAGCCTCCCAGATCAGAGCCTGTGTGCTCTGATCTCATTGCTCTGTTGTGGAGGGGAACTTGGCTTCCAGTCACTGGGTATAGCTTAGAGGAGGCTCCCATTGGTCTGATCCCTCCCCAGCCCAATGGGGGCCATGTGAAGGCCATAACTGCAAAGCTGAGTCCCATGCTTACCTGACCGTCTGCTCCCGAGAGCTCGGGATGGCTTTATCTTTTGCCCGATCACCACTCCACCTGTTGTTGTCTGGTGCAATGACTCTGCAAAGACTCTAGGAAGTTACCTGATCTGTGGCAGTGGAGAAAGTCCTCTCACAACTCAGCCACAGTACCTTCAGGGTGAGCATGGTGTCCCAGTGCTCTATTCCGCTAATTTTTCTTGGGTGTGAGAATTCTGCACTGCTTCTCTGTGGTTTCACAGTGTTCCTTCTGAGGATAGCTGTCCATAGGTAGATACTTCCTATTTACTCTTCTTCCCTTGGGAGATGTAGGTTCATAGGCTGCTTCTAATTCACCATGTTTTTCCCTCCTGATGTCTCCTGATGGTGGCTTCAAGGTAAACTATTCCAGTGTTGGCAGCCAGATCCCATGTGTACTTCCATCAGTGACTGCAGGGGAAACTTTCCTGCAGCCAAACTAATATCTAGAGGTGTACTTGCAACTTTCTTGGTGCCAACTTCCTTACCTGCAGTGGTGGCATGTCCAGGGACTAATGGTGCTAACCAACTTTGGCAGCACTTGCTTGGCTGGGGCTTGGGTGTCGGTGGCCTCACATGGCTCTGCTGTGGATTGCTGAGTGGCTTTGCCATGGATTGCTGGGCCCTGCATCCATCCCGCAAGCTGGAACCCCCATGAGTGTTGGTCAAGCTCAAGTACATTCAACCAGGAAAGGAAATGGTTACCATAGTTCTACAACTTCAAGGAACTGGGTTCAACAAGCTGAATGACCTTGGAAGTGGATTCTTTCCAGAGTCCCCTGTTAATAGCCCAGCTGGTCGACACCTTGATTTTGATCTATGAGATTCTAAGCAGAAGATCCAGCTGAGCCCACCCAAATGTCTGAGCTAAAGAACTTTGAGACAATAAATGGATGTTGTGATGAGTTTCTTAAATTTCTGGAAATTTGTTATGTGATAATTGAAAAAAATGTATATAGACAGATTGGAGGAGGGAAGAGCAGGAGACAGGAAGACTAAGTTATTTGTGTATCCCCTCTGTAGTTGTTCAACTACTAGCAAAGGTGATGTGCCTTGAATCTTTAGTAATTAAAAAGGGATAGTTGGCCGGGCGCGGTGGCTCATGACTGTAATCCTAACACTCTGGGAGGCCCAGGCGGGTGGATCGCTCAAGGTCAGGAGTTCGAAACCTGAGCAAGAGCAAGATCCTATTTCTACTAAAAAAAAAAAAAAAAAAAAAAAAAAAACAAATAGAAATTGTCTGGACAACTAAAAAAATATATATAGAAAAAATTAGCCAGGCATGGTGGTACATGCCTGTAGTCCCAGCTACTCAGGAGGCTGAGGCAGTAAGATCACTTGAGCCCAGGAGTTTGAGGTTGTTGTGAGCTAGGCTGAAGCCACGGCACTCTAGCCCAGGCAACAGAGTGAGATTCTGTCTCAAAAAAAAGAATAAAAATAAAAAGAGATAGTTACATATTTTATTATATTCTCAATACCCATCGTACCCCACAATCAATAATTAGTGATATAGTAGATTTTATTCTTGTTCAAGGTGTTTACTACCTCTCCTTGTGGGAAAGTTACCCTGCCTTGCTCTACTTATACAAGGCAAGGTCTTGTGCTATGAAGGTCTTATATTATGAATGTTTGTGTTCTTCTCAAATACATATGTTGAAAACCTAGTTAACAATTAGTGGTGGTATTAGGAGGGGTGAGACCTTATGGAGGTGATTAGATCATGAGGGCAGAGCCCATGTAAATGGGGTTAGTACCCTAATAAAAAGGCCTCAGAAAGCTGCCTTGCCTCCTTTGCCATGTGAGGACACAACTAGAAGGCACTATTTAGAAATCAGGAAAAGGACCCTCACCAGGTACCAAATCTGCCAGTGACTTGATTTTGGACTTCCCAGCCACCGGAACTACAAGAAATAAATTTCTGTTAATTATAAACTACCCAGTTTATGGTAGGTTGTTATAGCAGCCCAAATAGACTAAGACAATATTGCAACTGTTCTGGACAATGAAATATGAACAGAAATGGCATATACCTCTTTCCAACAGATGCTTTAAAGAATTATTGCATGGTTCTGTCAGCCTTTCTTCCTCTTTTGCCATGAGACTTGGATGTGTAGACTGGGCTGCACATTTAGCCTACATCCTGCAGTGAAGGTGGCATGAAGCAGAACTGAAGCTAACCTGTGATAGACATGGAGAATGACCAAGAATTTAATGTTAATTATTGTAAGCCAATGAGAATCTTGGATCACTTTTTACCACAGCATGGCTTGCCTAAGCTGACCAAGTCAATCCTTGGTATATCAATAGAGATCTACTATAACAAAACTGAAGATATATGACATTGGCTCTAGGGTGAGCCACAATGAAGAATCCATAATTGGGAAGTATAAAGATGGTAACCCAAGTTTTGCAGTGGTATGATGTTTGATTTGAAGATTTTTACAGTAACTTGGGGCTCATGGCTTTAGGCAGAATTGTGGGAAACAGAATATGAGCAGTGCTTCCCAAACACTATGACTGAGTTTAACAGACCATTTAAAAATTGTTTTCAACCTTGGCTATAAATTAGAATCAACTGTGAATAAAAATGTCTGATTAAAACTCAGACTTTTGGTGAGAACCTAAGCAAGGTATGCCTTTCCTGTCCTTTGTCAAAACCTCTCAATAGATTGTGATTGTTCCCATTAAACAATTTCAATTGTATTAAAAGGCTCTAGACAAAATTAAGGGTGTAATCTTCTCATAGGAATGTGCTAAATTCATAGAAAGGGAAATTAAATCTGCTATTGGTACATATTGCTGACTAGAATCAAATAAATAAATATAATTCCAATTTATGAGAGAGTTGAACTATACTATTAAGAAAACCTCACCAGCCTGAGCTAAAAGAGACTAAGACTTAAAACAACTATTGGGTACTTGACCTTTCCTATGCAGGAAGAAGACAGAGAAAACTATTCATGCTTTTATGCCCATGTTAGCTGTGGCCAAGAAAGGTAAATAGAAAAGTAGAACCTTCCATAAGATGACAGTGGGCTGCAGGCTACTATTAGGAAGCACAACTGGGGCCTAATTGAGAAACATTTCCCACTGTAGAGTAGGAGACTCTCTGATGTCTGCTTGTAGGATCTCAGAATTACTGTGACACAGCACATCTCTTTTCCAAATGGAAGTGTTTCAGTGGTTTCTTGGACTTTGTTTTATACCAGGTTTGTAGGGTGCAAATAACTTGGGTTTTTGTTTGTTTGTTTTGTTTTTTTAGTTCACAGGTCTCTGGATCAAAAGACCCAACAACTGGTTCTAATGAAGAAACTATCATGAAGTCTTGAACTTTGAGAGTGATACTAGGATTGGGTGGGACTTTGGGGTTTTATCTGTTGAGTAGGCATAGCCTTGTGACTTGATATAGTTCCTCGAGTGCAAGTGGATGGAAGTGATATAAGTAATTTCAAAGCCTTAAGAGTTATAGCATGGTCCCACTATCTTCTCTTTTCTGTTTACCATGAAAGCTGGCAGTGTCCCAGATGGAGTTGGGGTGACTTTTTAATCTGGGCCCCAGAATGAAGAAGATATAAAGCAGAGCTAAAGCTATCTCACAGTGGACATGTAAAATGAGCAAGAAATAAATATATCTCTCCAAGATTTTCTCCTCTTCCACCTCTTCTTCCTCCTCTTCTTAGTTGTCATCATTGCATTTTTGCTGCAGCAGCCTAAGCTGACTTATATGAATGGTGAACATTTTAAATAAATACATATAATTAAATACACTACACAAATATTCTAAATATGTAAAAATTCTGCTGAAAAATAGGAGGACTTTTCATTTAAAAAGATCAATTCTTTATGAGAGCTGATGAAATTGAACTCAGACATATCTCCTAGCAAAGAATTGCTAATGGATGAAATAACCTCTGGGGTGCCTAGGATATAGGTTGGAAGAGATAAAATATTTATTTCAATAGGTCAGGAAGATGAGATAATTGAGAGAATGAGGCAGAAGCTAGGAAGTTAAGTGTCTGAGTTTTATTACTGCATAGCACTTTTCATGTATTTCTGTTTGAGAGAGATTACTGACCAACTACCATTATCCACCTAGGATGAGACTTGCCTAACATCACAGTTCTATTTTTAATGCTTAAACATAATAATCTCAAAGACCTGAGTGAACTGTTATAAATCACAAAGAACTTTTATCTTGTCAAAGGAAAACATACAAATAAAAACCATTAGTTTTTTCTTAGTAAGTATGCCCTCACATCAATGCAGTGCACTTGATTTTTGCATAAAATAGGTTAAGCCCACCCCTATGCATAAAGTAACACTTTGGATAGGCACAAGTTTGTTGGGTTCCTGGTCATATTATCTAGTAGATATATATACTAGGGCTGTCTGGAAAGTATCCAGCCATTGTTAATATAACCAGAACAGTTACATGGCTGGATGCCATCCAGACAGCCGTTGTACGTTACAACCAAGAGTTAGACAAACTGCAAAGTGTGAAGACAGTTCACAAGACTCCTTTCACTTCTTATACCAGCTACGAGTTTGAAGGGTTTCCAAAAACCATCTTAGATTAGATAATTTTCTAGAAGGACTTGCAGAATTTACTGAAATCTATTATACTACTGGTTAACCTTTATGACATAGAAATGATACCGTTAAAAATCGGCCAAAGGAAGATATGCACAGGGCAGGGTCTGGGAGGGTGCTAGATGAGAAGTTTCCATTGTCCTCTCCTGTGGAGTTAGGAGGTTTATCCTCTTGGCCTCTATGTGACAATGTGCATTGAGTATTGCCAACAGCAGAAACTCACCTGAGCTTTGGCTGGAGTTTTTATTTGGATGTCATTATGCAGTCGGGATTGATTTATTAATTGCTCAGATGATTGAACTCAGTCTTCAGGCTGGCTGATACCCAAATCCCTCACCTTAGATCACATGGTTGGTCTTTCTGATAATCACATGGGAGGTATTTCCAGGCCCCCCTCCCCAAGACTATTAGGTGTGCCTGGACCTGCCCTAAGATCCAATGTGGCCAGTTCCCACCTAGACAAAGACAGTCCAATCAGGGATGACATAAATTACCTTCCGGAACTGAGGGAAAAAGCCAGACCTCTCTTTGAGCAAAGTCAAATTCTTTGCTATACACTTACCCATAAGAAAAAAATACTGTCCTACTTCAGGGAGACAGAAAATGACTTGTAACATTCTCTAAGTGCCTGAGACAAGACAAGGAAAAAGGAGCGTCAAGGGTGAGCTTGCTTTAGCCCCGTTCTGTGACTTGAAGTCAGTAAAGAGGACCCTGTGCCCTCAGGCTAGTGTGCAATGGAAAGATATCTTGGGATCCTTTGTCTCACAGTATTTGTTGCATCTACCACTTTCCAAATTTCTTCTGAACTAGATACCTGACCTCTGTCTTCATATTTCCTGTTCATGGTCCAAATGGGCTCTTTTTGCATTGAAGTCTGTCATCCAATATATCTGCTGTTCTCAAATCTTAGTTCTTTGTCCCACTAACATTTATGAGTGTGCTTTCTAGTTAGTTCATAGGTCAAACTTTGGAGAGAACAGATCAAGGACATATTTGTGGTATTGCATTAAAATTTACTTATATGCAAACTTGGGATACTTGTTCAACTAGTTCTTATTTCATCTGCTTTGAAATTATAATAGGAGATAAGGGAGAGAGAAAAGGAAAAGTGTTTGTATTTCCAGGGAATGTTTCAGGTCTGCCCCAGCCTATTGCCTAATATTCATAGCCACAGGGATATAACCCAGAAATTTTTCATAATTCTGCTTTTTATGAAAAGGCCCTGGGACTATACTCTTCTGTTCCCTTCAGATATTAGTGGTATCCAAAGGCATAAACATGATTCTTGTATGGTATATCTCTACCCTGGCCTCATTTATTATTTGTATTAGTAGAATAATAAAAATAGCTTTAAATAGATTTATTAAACCCACTTACCCAGTTGGCTTTCTAAAAACTGTCTTAATTTATACTATTTTAAAACCTTCTAGCTGTTCATCAGAAATCATCCAAGTTGAAAGGTAAGTGAAATATTTGATTTTACCTAATTTGCTATCATAGTAATCAAGAACATTGACAAAAGGAAATTCCCAATATAACCCAAACAAATCCCTTTAGAATTTTTTTTTCATTCACTGCATGTCCATTGAGCACCTTTATCTTAGAAAAGAATAACCTTTATTTATCATAACACCATATGAATCAATCTTTTAGTCTAGGTAGTATTTAGCTTGAGGTATCTTGCCTAGTTGTTTATATCTGAGGACATTCAGAAGGCTTTCATCACATAGAAGCTTGCAGGGCTATTATAGCAATGTCAATTAAAACAGCTTGACTATATTATTATATACCAATCACGGCAGCAAAAATTAATGATCCTGGTAAAATTCAACGTTGATAGGACTTTAGGCAGTACATTCACTTCTGGTGTCACTGTTACAGGATTTAGTCTTTCTATTAAACAATTAGATACTCTTCAAAAACAGTTAAAAATTTTCTGTGTCATTTGACCAAAAATTTACTCAAAAGGAAAAAGAAATCTGATTTTAAGTCATTTAGTGAATGGTAGTTTTTTTTTTTAATATCAACAAAAATTGGAAATAACCCAAATCCTACTTACAGAGAATAAAGTATGACTCACAAATATCATGGGATTCTGAACATCGGGAAGGTGTTTTGGGGTAGCTTTCATTGCTTCCCAAATCTGGGTGTGAATCATAACCACCAAGGGAGCTTTTTACTTGCTTGTCTGATGTACCTTCTCCATAGATAGTGTATTTATCTGGGATTCATGGCATAGAGGTGGCAAATGGTACAATGAGTACAAATGGGGCCATTGACAATGTTTGCCCTCACGGGTTTTATGGGAAACTGGACTTAAATGGTAATTGTATGTTTCATAAAGCTGCTTACCACACTCGAGTAATTATTCTCACATGAATGCCTATCCCTGCTATATACCATAGAAATGAAAAGAATTCTTTCATTAAGCTCCATGGTACAGTGATGAGATGGCCGTGGGCTCCTCTGTAGAGCCTAAGAGTTGAACATCCTGGCTGCCCACTTTATACAGCCACTTTCCCCCACCCCTAGCTGACTTAATAGCACTTAGCCCAGAAAGTATGAGCATGGTGTCTTTTTGTCTTCATCTTCATAGGGGGTAAAATAACAAAGGAAGAGGTGATAAGGAGCTCATATCTGAGTCCTTTCCGGAATGGAGACTACAGAGCTAGACCAATTTGTTTTAGATTCTCTGTGAGAAGCTGTAACTACGTGATAGTTGGCACCACAGATCCCTTCCCCTCCCAATGTCTGTAGCTTATGGTAGTTGTATTGTTGGTGATATTGTTTATCTAGTCCTATTTGGCGAAATGGTTGGACTTTGGTCAGTGGACTGCCTGGTTGGAAGAAAGAGTCTGACTAGTTCTTTGCCGTTTGACCCTGATTTCGTGTACCCATAGATCTGTGTGAGATGGAGAACTAGAAAGTGTTCAAGTCAGAGGTAAATATCTCTGGGAGAATCCATAGGCACTGAGTGAGTAGATGTTGATTTAAGCTAACTCTTCATGATATCATTCTTCATTCAAGCTTCTTTAATTGCGTTGGAATCACTTGCCACTGGAGGGCACTATTAAAATAGCTGTGGGAAGAGACAGCCTGGAATAAAACACCAGCCATTCACCGCCACTGGGCGAAGGTTGGGGTGGTGGTAGGGTATAGTGTGGGGTGAGGTTGGAGGCAGTGAAAGAACTGGAGGCTAGGAAGCTTGGATGGAAAGGCTGGAGCACATTCTTTTCCCATGGTTAACTAAGTTTGCAGGTCCTCTATAATCCAGTGAACTCAAGTGGAGGTGAAATTGAGATATATTGGTTTCAAAAGAGACATCACAGCAGCAGTTCACAGTGGAGTTCTTGAAATCCTAAGTTGTTTGAGGGTAACAGCTTGCGATTTGTCTCTCAGGCAATTCTGGAGGCTGGGATGGTGGGTGAACAGAATTCTGGACTAGGCTGGGGTCTCAGGAAGTGCGTCTCGTCATGGGAGCAAGCAGGGAGGTCCATGGCAAGGGGCACTGCTGTGAGAGCCAAGTAGGGCAGCCTTCCACAGGGGGCAAAACCAGTTCTCCTTGGCGGGTAAAGTGCGAGAACTTGAATCAAAGTGAAGGATCTGCAACAATGGTCAGGCAAGAAGGAGTGGCAGAAACTGAAGAGAATCCTTAAGGCAAGAGTTTGAAGAAGGGAGCTATTTTACTGCAGTGACTTCTAATTAAAACAAGCCTATAATCTTGGTGAGAAGAGATCAAATGTAAGAGGTTTTTTTTTTTTCCTTTAAGAATTTTTCTCTTTCGCTAAGGGTAGGGACTTGCGTTTACCTCTGGTGCTGATTATGCCTTTGTTTTAAACTTTAAGTAATGTTTTTTGTTATGCAAAGGTGAAATACAGACATATTCCAGACTTGAAGATTTCTGGGTTGATCAATGGGAGAGAGAGAATTGCATAGCTATGGCTATATACTCAGGAGAATTATGTCTCTTATAAATACAGATCTAGAATGAACTATACCTGAAAACTGCTGCTCCATCATATGGTCAGAAATCCTGCAGGAAGGATATGTAGCTAGCCTGATATTTACCTTGAATTATAGAAAATAATGGGGCTTGGTTTGGATGAGCTCTAACTGGTCTGGAATGTTAATATTCCAAACATTGTGTGAGTTCAGCCTTTATTGATATTGCAGTGTTGGGTTCTGGTGTAACTCCGGATCATGGGGTGGCCCTTACCCATGTGGGTGAGAAGAACCTGTGGGTTAAGTTTTCCTTTGAAGGGAATTCATTTGTATTGTCAGTTATCCTTGGAAGACACTGATTTTGGGACAGGAAATAAGCAGAGGTGGGTAAGGGTGGGTAGAATGAAGATAATCAGATCTCTCAGTTTCATGGAGTCTGTCTTGAATGGTCTGAGTTAGACATCCTTGAGCATGGGACTGTCCAAACAAAAGGATGGATCTGCTCTAAGATGAGATATATCTAATAATGGTTGTAAGTTACTCGCTGTGCTGTATTTCCCTTTCAATATAGTAGAGTCCTGTTAAAATCGCAGCAGTGCTGTTTATACTTGGGGTAAAGCAGTGTGGGCTGAGCAGCAATTGCTGCAGGGAGATGGTAATCCCAGCCTTCAGGCCACCATCTGCAGTAGGACGGGGTTGAGGCAGCAGGTGACAACAAAACTTATCTGTGGAACATTTAATTGCCCTCTAGGGATCCTTGATCACATTGTGACAGGGCAGCCTGGTAAAAGGAGACTTTCTGCAGTTCAGCAGGAAGGGAGCTTTAAATCATTACAACTGAAATAATCAAACCCTTCGGTGACCTCACATTGGAGAGTTAAAATAAAATTCAAATCATAATGGAAGCCTGCAAAGCCCTGTCCATCTTTATCTCAGACAACTCCTTATTCCTTGTGTTTCAGCCACCCTGTTTTCTTTCAGTTTCTTGATCAAACCAATCTCTCCCTCGCTTTGGGATTTAGCCATGCTGTCGTCTCTGTATAGGAGGCTCTTTTACCAGCTCTGGTTCCTCAAGGCTGGTTTCTTTTTCTCACAATTCCAATCTCAGGGTAATTGAAAACTCTTTGAAGGGGTCCTCTCCGGTTAAACGCAACAGTATTTAAGGATATTCTCCCTTTTCCTTCTCTGATGTTTTTTCCTCTCACAGCGCCCCGTTCATTTCGTTCACAGCACTTCACAATGTTAAGCATATATTCATTTGTTAATTAGCTACATTTCCTACCATACTATGAAATCCATGAAGGCAGGGGATATAACAATTTCAATAAGTACTGCATAATGAGGTCCTCCCTGCAGTTCTTTGAACACAGTAGGCTCTTAATACAAAATTTCGAATAGATCAATAGTGTGCTTATTAAGAAAATGTGAGCTCATTTTAGTTGTCAGACTGGCATGGCCAAGGAACAATTATGTTACATAAAGGTTATCCAGGAGCTTTTATAAGCCTCATATTCCCATACATTTCTTCTGTCTGCGATGATGCCCTATTTTAAGAGGGCTACCTGTTTGCCACATGCCTAATGGCACAAAAAGATAACTCTTATCTTTCAGCACTTTTCAAACAATTGAATGGGATTCTTCTTACTTCTAGTATGGCTCCACTTTTATTTTTCCCTGCTTTTAGTCTTGGGTTTCATCTACCAACTTTGAATCCACCTGTGACCCCAGTGTTTGCTTTTGGTTTTCAAAACTTCAACTTTTAGTACTCTCTAAGGACTTTGCTTTGCACTCAACCTCTGACTGCTTCTATTTCTGGCTCTCTTGGGTTTATTGCCCTGGCTTAGCTGTGGGTCAGGATCTGAACTCCAGTGCATCTTGTCTGATCCCTGTTTGATCCCTTATTACATTGACTGCCCAGGAAAGGAAGGCCAGACATGTTTCATGCTCAAGAGTTATGGTGTGTTTAACAAGTAGATATATGTCATGATTATGTCCTAGGAGTCTGTATTATGAGCATAACATTTCATTCCTCCTTAATCTGACTCTTTCTTCCTTTCTCTCTTGATCAGTGCTCCAGTTGCCCTAGACAGCCTCTGCATTTTTGGACTTGGATAAAATATCGCACTATGGGGCAAGGATTCTGGCTTCTCAGGGGACTGGATAATGGAATTTGAAAGGGTAGTTAGCTCTCCATGGTAGGGCCAATGTGAAATGTGAGACAGGAAGGAGGTAGGCAAAATTCCCCTGCTTTCCTGTAGGTTACTCTGAGACTCACTTCCTCTTTGCACCCCTCCTAAGGAAGCCCAACCTATTGAATGCACAAGACTGCTGAATGATCTGCTGTGTCTTTTTACAGGGTTTGGTGAAGGAAAAACATGTGTGTTAACCTATTGCAACTCATCACATCACTTCCCTTTTTCTCCTACCCTGCTGTCCTGTGTTTCTACCTCCCAAGTAGTGATGGTCCCTGACTTATGATTATTCAACTTAAGATTTTTAGACTCTACCATGGTGTGACAGTGATATGCATTCAGTAGAAACTATAGTTCATAGACTCATAGAACCATTCTGTTTTTCACTTTCAGTAAAGCACTTAATAAATTACATGAGATTGTCAACATTTTAATATAAAATTGGTTTTATGTTAGATGATTTTGCCTAACTGTAGGCTAATGTAAGTGTTCTAAGCATGTTTTAGTGTGCTAGGCTAAGCTATCATGTTTGATAGTTTAGGTGTAATGAATGCATTTTCAACTCACAATATCTTCAAATTATTGTGAGTTTATAGGGACCTAACCCCACATAAGTTGAGGATCATCTATATTAGCAATTTATCTTTTCTTCATTTAAGTTTAAGTTGCGTAGTGTGTCCAGAATGGGTCAGCAGGGCAGAAAGTCTAGTGAAGAGTAACTGGAACCAATATATGAAACTAAATGGAGGAGAAGCAGATCTACAAGTGTGAGTTTAAAGAAAATGATCAAGGTAAATTTTTAGTGAAAGCTTTTAAAGATTCCCATATACATTACAGTGGGAATTATGATAAGAGTATGTGATTCAAATCTCAACTTTTTAAATAAATGGATATATTTTAAATAAAATAAAGAGTGTAAATAACATTCTGAGTAGTAGAGAGAATTGTCCTATAATTTGATTGGGCAAATATCTGAAGATTCTTTCAATGAGAATAAACCTTTCCTTTCAGTTATACAGGATTTCTTTTAAATAAAGCTGTTAAAAAATGCTGGCTATCAACTGTTTATGTTCAGAAACAACACATTGTTTTTTTGTTTTTTTGCAGGAGAGAGCCTCTAATTCTTAGGGCATGTGACTTAAACTGTGAAATTCCAACTTACTAATGAAAATTTCTAAGTCTTTGGGTTTTTCCATATTAGGCAGGAGAAGAATAATAAAATATCCTTTTGTGAAGGCCAAGTTGTGTCATCCAACTAGGTTTCCCCTGAATATTAGTAGGTATAAGTCTATTTCTGGTTCAAGCAGTGATTGACCACCATTATTCTACTCACCATGCCTAAAACCCCTTCTCTGTGGAAGCATAATCAAAATAATTGCCTATGTCCCTAGAGTTCTATGAAAATTAGATAATGTCAGCAAAAGTGCTTTTAGCTGCTATAGTGGTATTATGATCTTTATTCTCCACTTAGAATTAGTCTGAAAATAGTTCCCTAATAACCTCTCATTAAAGTTCGTGAGTCTGTTTCAAACCAATGACATGGAAAGAGTAGCCGTAGACCCATTAAATAACTAACAGGTAGAGTTTAGGGACAGGAAAAGAAAAAGGGAACTGCAGAAGAAGTTGCAAAAGTTGTCTGGGTTGTGGTAAAAGTTACCTCTCAAATATATTAGAGTCTTTCTTCTTCCTCCCTTTCTTCCCTTTAAAAAATATTGGTTATAAGACAAAAGTATTTAAATATGATTGTTACCAGCTTTTCCCCTTCCTTTGTGCTTGAAAGGATATTCTAGTTTGGCCCACTCAGTCTCTCATTCTCTGCTCTCTGAGAAGCTTCCTTTTGTTTTCCAGATCAGTTCTTTGGGGGTTAAGAATTCAGAATGGGAGGAAAGGGATAGGCTCTCTGAGCAAGGCACTGAGAGAGATATTTTTTTCCAGGGTAATTTGGGAGTATTAGAAATAAGAAAGCTGAGATGAGGGAAGAAAGTGCTAAGGAGAGAAAACTTTTTAAGAAGAAGAAATTATTCACATAAATCTATTTTAATGGATAAAAAAATATCAAGTAAAGAATTTGAGCTATTATGAAATTATTTTTTGGTTGAGGGAAAACTGTGTTTCTTGAGCTATTGTAGTTTTTTTTTTTTAACATAATGTTCTGAAAATGAGTTACATGTCAGGGAAACAAAGTAAAAATAGGAATAAGAAAGAGGAGCAGGCACATAAATAATGAGGAGCATAAATTGCTAATATTGGTGCAATATGTACATACATGGTCCTTTGAAGGCAGTGAGGAAGGAGTTGCCATTTCTGTGGAGAAGGGGACAATTAAGGAGCCATCATGAGTCCAGTTTTAAAAAGTAAAAGTAAAATATACACCAAAAAATCCTTTTTTTCTTATTGTCAAATGAAGAATCATGCAAACGGTTAAATAATTTTAATTATTGCAATTAAATTATTTTATTCCCTTTGGTACTTTAGGGGTTTAAAGCAATATATATGAAGCTAGAGTGTTATTTAAACTATGGTTTCTTTGAGAAAACTTAATTTTTCCAGTATCTCAACAGCATTTGCATAATGTGAAATTATTCAAAAAACGAATAAGCTTATTCTGGCCACAGTCATCGCTTATTGAAATGCAGAGGCGTTGATATTCCTCAGTTCATGGGAAGACTCTACAATTTCTTGAGGTGCATTTCAATAAGCAGCTATCAGTGGAGGCTGACCTAGAAGAGGCTGGAAATCCAGATATATTTGTCAGGTATACCGTGGAGAGTGCACAAATATCAGAGATCATGTTGTATTAGGCAATCACTTAGGTAAATTTCCAAATCATATATTCATAATTTTATGAATAATTGATACCAACAGTTATTTATTTTAAATTATGTCTTTTTAAAAGTATTTTTTTCTTATTATAAAAATACATTTGCCACATAATTTTTGAACAATAAAGAAAAAAGAAATCATTCATAATCTCTACACCATGAGATAGCTCCCTTTTCCTCTTCCTTTTTTTGCTATTATATAAAAGGAGCATAGAATGATATTAAGAACAGAAAGGATACCAGGGTTTAGACCTTCATTCTGCTACTTACTCATCATATGACTTAGGGCAAGTTATTTTAACTTCTCTGTGCCCCAGTTTTCTCATCTATAAAATACAGACAGAAATAATGCCCATCTCCTAGGTTTTGTTTATGAGGTTTGCTATGAGGCTTCAATGAGTCAATACACGTAAAGCATTTAGAATAACACCTGAATTATTGTATATGCTGTGTAAGTGTTGACTATTATTATTTGTGGTTAAGAACATAAGCTGTTGAGCAAAACTGCTCGAGTGTGAATCTCTGCTATATATCTAGCAATGTGACTTTAAGTTGTTCAATTGTCAGTGTTATAGCCTCATATTTTTAAAATGGGGATTAGAACAGGATCTATCTTTTGGATTATTGTGATGATTAAATTAGTTAATATATGTAGGTCACTTACAAGTAAGCACCTAATAGATAGCAGCTATAATATTCATTTAAGTATATTTTGAGTACTTATAATGCATGAGAAGCTATGCTACATATAAGAAACAAGATGGATAGGGGCAGCCCTACCGGAACATGTTATTTCTGTTCTATTACTTCAAGCTACTGTACTAGGAGCTTTCTGGTGGTCAGGCTATGGACCAGGTTTGAACTTCTGTCCAACCTACTATTTTGTGATATTATCACTTCAGAGACAAGACTACACTGTGTTTCTGTTTAGGATAACTGCTACACAACCTCATGTTCTTCCATCACCCTTATTTACAAATGCTATTGACACATAGAATCAAAATACAGTCCAAGGGAATTTGATCTCTCTCTAGAGCGTGGCATTAGCTTTATGAGCATAATACTAGACTGAATTTCTTTAAAGTTAGTATCATCAGATGACACCCTTCCCTAATTACGGTGTTTAACTAGGAGTTTTCCTATTTCTATTGCTTAGTCATTTCAGTGAGGCCCTGAGAGGTAATGCCATGCTCACATATCCGTCTTCCTCCAAGTTCCCTACCATAGTATTTAAATGTTGTTTATGAAAGTTTTCATGACAGTAATGAAAAAATTCTTAGTTTTGACTTGAGGTCTTTAATTATGATGCAATTGTTAATTAATAATTTATAGTCTCATTGCTAAATGTAAAAGTGCTGTCTGACCTTCGACAAATCATGGATCATTTCTTTAGCCAAATCTCTTGTCAATTGAAGAGACTGATGTCAAGATGACTAAGGTTGTAAGACAGAAGTCTATATGTCACTGAACATATGTTTTACTGTATAAAACCACCATCCCTCCCAGAATTCTTCCTGTTACAAAGAACCTGATTTTTTCTTTTACTTTGAAAAGCTAATTTAACCTTGATCATCAACCTATTCGTTTCTTTTACAAATATATGCTTGAACATTGTGGAAGCTCTTGGGTAGAGAGAATGATTCATTGCCCTTGAGGAGTTCTCAGACTGAGGGAGAAGGCATTCAGGTAACAAACCCCATTATAATTCAACACGGAAAATGTTGTAACAGATGAAGGCCAAATCATCAAGGGAGATTGTGTTTTCTTGTCACACAAACATGTACAGTACAGATGAGGTAATTGTACCTTAAGTTCTCAGCTAACAGGCTATATTTAAACATAGGCTTTAGATGCAGACAGCAATGTATTTGAATCACTGGTCCATCATTAACTGGCATTGGTAAAGCTGGTTTCACTCTATAAGCCTCAGTTTCCTTTTTTGGAAAAATCAAGGTACTTAATACTTACTTAGCAGGGCTCTTGTAAAGATTATACATAAGTAGAAAGTGCCTAGCAGAGTACCAGTGGACCTCCAAATGTGGATTTTGGTTCTTGTTTATTTACTCATTCAATAAATATCGATTACCTAGTAGGTGTTGGAAATAGGGGAATAAGACACACAATGTCTACCTTATAGGGTTTACATTCAAATGGGAGAATCAGATCATATACAAATAAGCCAATTAATAATGCAAATATTTGCAGGCTGTGTTAAGAGCCATGATGTAAATAAGACATTTCTATGAGAGAATTGAAGGAAGCGTTTTATTTATTCTCTGTATTATTAAAGATAAGTACATAGTTTCATTAAGGCTTTTTGTCATATAAAACAGCTCAAGGACATTATTAGTACATTTGAGAACCTTGAGAGGTCTGGAGACTCCATGGGAAGACCTACTAGTTCTGGTGAACTAGAGTTAAGCATCTAGAATTAAACTCCTATGCCTTTGGCTTTTAATCTTTCCTCAAGATTATCTCTGTATATGATTTTGCATAATTTTTTGAACATACCCTGTGTATCCTTTATCCATGCAAGACATTCAGGTTCGGGTGTAGGGGGCGGGGAGTTGTTCGGCATTTGCTCTAACGTCAAGTCCTATAACATACCTTTTCACCTGCTCACTTAAATTCGCCTTTTTCCTCCACCAGACTCTAAATCCTTGAGGGTACAGACCATTTCTATTTTTCTTATCATCATGTCCCAAACACACATAATAGGTAGTTCAAATTTTTCAAGGTTCAAAAAACTCTATCAGCTTCTGGCCTGGATCCTTTGTGGTAAACTTGAGTCTATGCCTAAGGTCTAATTTTACTTTCGGAAGGCTTCTTTCAAGAACTCTGATGCAAAACAGGTCAAATTGCCTATATTCTCTGACTCCATTTATCTTGAAATTTTTCATCTTTTTCCGTTCGGAAGTCTAGCTTTCCTTGACCTTCAATGAAACATTTATTATGTGAGCATTTTAATATTTAATATTTTATCTTTTAGGTTTTTTTCATTTGCTTTATATTTTATTGGATTTTTATGGGGAAATGAAAAGGTCAAAACAGAGGAGCAGCCGGGTTGATAGCAGATGCCTTAAATAAGAGGCTTCTTTTTCCTTATTAGCTTCTTAGAAATCCTCTTAACTTCTTAAAGTAGACATCCATCTCAAATCCAAGGGAACTCACGGCATCAAATGCACTGTGATATGGGAAAAGCATATAGACATCTTGGCCTCTTAACCAAACTGACCTCCACTTAACCAAATTGCTAGATTAGCTCATCCTATTCATTCCATCTGTAAAACTCACTGATGGATGCCCCGCATAGTGGGTGAACATACAGTTGAGTTATTTGCTGATCGAGCATCAGTTGTGATTGTTCACAAACACATATATTCCAGTTGTATTTGTTATTGTAATTTTATGATATAATTAATATTATATAAACTGATGACATATGAACACAAAAGGAAATTTAGAGATTCTATTGGAAACAAATTAAAAAGTTTGGAAAGATTCAATAAAATAAGCTCTCTAAAAATTAGTTGTGGACAACACAGCTATAAAATGTAGGAAAAGTCATATAAATCTAGAAAATTTTTGTTTAGATGATTTCCAAAGTATTATTAAATTTTAACTCTTATTTAAAGAGTATAGAAATTGTAAACAATGCATTATTGGTGCAATTTAGGCAAAAATGGCAATGGAATTTCATCACTGGACCAAAGAGATAAATAATAAAATAAAACAAAATTTGGTCCTACGTAAAAAATATTAAGAAACAAATGAGTTTGGATATAGTTTATGGTAAGTTAAAATATGCATATAGTATTTTAAAATTATTTTAAATGATTATTCAATTAACAAAACCTGTCTGGATAGGATAAGAGGGTTCTACTGTACCAGTTTCTGGGAACCCAGAAGAGTCCTGAATTAAAAAGAGAAAATAGCCTTTAACTGGAGCTAGAGATGCTAGAGCATGCTTTTTTGTCATTTATATTTAGCTAGTTATTTAAAAAAGGTGGGGTTTCTTAGTTTGTAGTACAGTAAAAATACCAGAAAATTGTGATTTGTTCATTTGGATTGAATAGCAGTTTCTGACATGTGCAAATGATATGGTCATAGTCCAGTTTCTTAACTGGATAAAACCTCAGTTTTTTCTGCTATAAATGTAAATGATGGCCATACACAACTAACAAAATTATTGAGAAGATTAAATGAGATGATATATATGCAAGATGTTTTTGAAAATGCGACCCATCATAAAATTTTGTTAAAATATATTTTATATTTTGAAATAATGTTGTTTAGTGCGCACTCAAAATCACTCAGATCTAACTTATTTGCTCTCAGTTGTAAGAAGGAAATGAGAAGTAAGATAAAGTAGAAGGATCATACAACGTGATCTTTCCATAAATTTAATTAGCAGATGGTATAACAAAAGCCAACTTAGTGATCCTGAATATCTTTCAGTAAGTTATCAGAGTCATATTTGTATTGGAATATCTCAGACTAAGCCTGAATTTCCATCTGGGATGGATATTTACATGATTCTCTTTCTGTTTAGCAATCCTAGTTCCCTTCTTTTACAATGGAAGCAAAATAGAAGCTGGTCTTTCCAGGACATTTCTAAATAACTCTCCATTATGGGTGGAATCATACCCTTGCTGGGTAATTCATTGACCATGTTAGTTAACCGGATGGATGCGAAACCTTCACAGCCAATCATTGAGTGGAATCTTAGAATAAAGTCAGAGCATCTATATGGCACTCTGAGTAGGCCAGTAGCTAGTCTTTTATTAAGTTGCTTCTTAACTACCAAAAGAGTATTGAAGAGGATCTTTTGAATCTTTTCTTTCTTTCTTTTCTTCTTTTATAGACAGGGTCTGGCTATGTTGCCTGCCCAGGCTGGTCTTTAACTCCTGGGCTCAAGTGGTCCTCCCACCTCAACCTCCCGAGTAGCTGGGAGTATAGGCTACCTTTTCTCCTTTCTCTACAAATAAACTGAAGGCTATTTGATATTTCAAGACACTGCATCTAAAAAGCAATTTGATTGTCCTAGTCAAGTGATTTATATATATTTAATCTTGAAATAGAATATCAATATTTAAAGAAGATGTGAAGTTTGTTTTCATCGTAATTTTAAGTATATGAGTTTTAGTAATGATGACTTGTTATTTTAGTACTATATGTTAATAAAACAAGTGAATATGTATTAATAGAATACTCCTAAACTGAAAACCTTTCAAAATGCAATAGCAGTTCTACTCCTCAGGCATTTGTGTCAAGTACAAATGCCTTTGGTTCTAGATAATAAAAGCACAATATTTTTGTAATCAAGTCAGTAATCCTTTCAAGATCAAAGTAGGCCTTCTGGCTGGACAAATATGAAAGATAAATATCCTTTGCCATTTATTGGAATTTTGAAAGCATTGCCAAGGAAATGTAATTGACACTACAAGGTTGCTTGTTTCACAAAGTCCTATATATATTAGAAATTTATTCATATTCTGGACTTGCCACGGTATATGATGTATACAATTATATAATTTCAATTTTTCTTCCATTTAGAGTTAGGATATGGATATATGTCATCTGGTTCTAGTCCTGGCCATTGGACACTGACAGTTCAAATCAAGCAGTAAGAAACACTGTAGTTTTTCAGCCTTGAATCAGTCTAGGTGCAGTACATGATCTAGTTAAAGTGCTCTCTTAAAATTTGGGGTCAAGATAAAAAATTCACTCTCTGAACTGCCACAGAGAGGATGCATTTATGGATCTAGAGACAGAGACCATCTAGGAAGGGGACTCTAAGTTCCTCATAAGTGTGAACTACTAAAGCTGTTTTAGAGCATACAGGTTCACCTCTGCCTTGTTTCTAACCTAGCATCAGTGGTAAAGACCTGATTTCTTTTCTCTTAGAACCCAGGTGGCCCCTCTGGCAAGTGTCTCTACTGCTTAAAGTCTATCAGCAGCAAGATCCAGAGTGAAGAGTTCCCACCTTCAGTCCTAAATCCTTATTTTCTAATCTTAGCTCTTCCTTTTTCTAGGATGATACAGAAAATATTTATTACCTTAAAAAAGTTTTTTCCTCAGCTGATGGAGAGTGATCATGACTTGTGGCCCTCTCAACAGAATTATCCCAAAAGAGAACAATTATAATGTTAGAATGAGTCCCAAATTTTAAGTTATTTAGACTAAAACAGATATTTTTTTTTTGTTTTTTGATGGTTCTTTCTCAGGGAGAGTTACAGACAATGACTGACAGTTTTTCCTGAAACATTTTAGGTATCTATTCCAGGACATATACAGGCAATTTGCGTTTCCATGAAAACATTCAACTGTCTGCAAGGACAGCACAAAATTAAGACAAAACCATTTCTTCAAAGACAGGTCAATACAGCTGTGCTCCCAAAGCCCAAGTGGCTGTAATACCAGACTGGCTTCAGAAAGGAATACTAAAACAGAGTCCTGGGTTTCATAGAGATTCTAGTTTGGTAGGTTTTCTGTGGGACTCAGGAATATGCATTTTTTTAAGTGCCTCGGGTGTCTCTGAAGCCAGTGAAGTTTGAGAAAACTAAGTTGGCGATCATTGCCATGCAGAGCAAGTTTTATAAATGCACCATTTCAGAAGGCCCCCTTTGGAGATTTTCTTGTTACAAATGATCAGATTGCAATCAAATTGATCTCAAGGCTCCTTCTGCAAAATAGAGCATTTCTTAGTTTGAATTGATTTTGAGGATGGGAGCTTTTATATTCCTTATCAAAATTTAAAGTTTTCCAAGACTGTGACTCTAAATTCCCTGTGCTTCTCCTTTTCCCATTTCCCTCTAATTCTTTCAAGAAAAAAGTCTTCTAATCACATGGATCAAGAAAGGTAGCTCAGACTTTAGATGAAAGTATTCCTTTCATGTCTTAAATCATTTTATGTCTTAAATGTTATTAGATGTATGTTATCAAAAATACCTGATTTAAACATCAGTGTGATACACATTTTATTTTCCCTATTGTGATTTTTTTAAAAATTTGTCAATCTTCAAGAATTTATCCTGGTTTTAGCTAGTTAAAATTAATGAAATTTGAAAGGTAAGAAATATACATTTAAAAGTGAATAAATGAGAAAAAAACCCTCATCAAAATTAAATTAGTGAATTCTACATATGGTTAATAGGCTGAGTCAGTGTCTGACTACTTTGGTTTTTAAGGCTACTTTTAGCTTTAAACAATTGTATGATAAGACTAACAACTTTATGGCAAATATTTAAACATACAAGTATTTTCTTTAGATCATTTCAATAAATAAATGTGATCCATTTGTTTTTATAAATAGACTGTAATCTGTAATGAAAAAAATATACATTTTAATATTTTTTCTGGCATAGATTTGTAGGGTCTTGGAAAAGTCATGATTTCCTGAACTTCATTCATTCACTAAATACACTGAGTTACTACCATGTATGCATATAAGTCATGTGCTAGGCACATGAACAATTTTTTTTCATGTGTAAAACATGGGGACATAAGCAGCTTATATTCAATGTCTTCTTCAGCTTTAAAACAGTGAATCTAGGAAGAAAATTCATCCTGTCTCTTCATGAGAATTAATAAGCAGCTTGGATTTTCTCTGGAGAGCTGAATTGCCATCAGATGTTTGAGAAAAGATGTGAAAGAAAGTAATAACTCCCTTAGAATTGCTAGCGGTCCTCTGATGACTGCAACAGAAAATGAGTCAAATGGCATTTGGAGCTTGAGGGAGAGGTTTAGAGAGGAAGGTGCACCCCAAGGGCTCGCTCTGATGCAGAACAACAGTAAACTGCTAAGAATTGTCACAGCAGCAAGAGCAATGTGGCAGCTGCCACTGCAGCACTGAATACACAGGATGCACGGTACCTGGAGAAGTGGAGACAGCATGAGCGAAGTCACACACACACAAAGGAGAATTCTATAAAGTGGGCAAGCCAGGCCAGTGTGATCCTTCTCTTCGGATGATGCCCAGGGCCTCTAGGAGGGACCCTTCCCCAAGTGTGGGTGTCCTATTTATCAGCTGCAGCCACTTCTCCAGGTATACTTTTCAGGACTCAAGTGGCTGTCGCTCCAGGGTAGACTGCTATTCAGGAATATGACATGTTGTCAGAGAATCCTCTGCTCCTCATCTGAGGGTGGGCCCGGGGCTTTCTGACTGAAGAGAGAAGCTCTATCTTTATACTTGAAGCTGTGACATTCCACATGGGGCAGAATGCCACATTTTTATGAGTATTGGGTAATAATCAGTGCCTGAGGTTGGTCAGTGCTACAGATGTGCAGCTTATGAAGTGTGCATGTTTAATCCCTGGATGAGATACTCAAACTCAAGCTAACAATAGAAGGATCATAGTGAGGAGAACATACATATAAGATATTTCAAAGATCAGAGTCACCATTATTTAACCAGAGACATGAAAAATTAAAAAAAAAAAAAACAGACATAGCATTTGAAGGGAGATTATCCCAGGCAGAGGGAATGGTAAGTGCAAAGGCCCTGAGGCAGGACCAAACTTGATCAAAGAACAGAAAGACTACAATTGTGGGTAGAGTTAGTGAGCATGAAGGAGCATGGTACAAAATAAGAGAGTGGGGGTCTGGATGAGTCTATTAGCAATGGGGGTGGAGTAAGGGGACACCTTTATGATATATGGGGATGATATTAACGGATTGATTATAGTTGATGAGGGAAAGAGAAAAAAATGCTAGTACCTTGGTTATTGGCTTGACCAACTGGGTAGATGGCAGTAAAATTTAAAGATATGAGGAAAAATTGAAAGAAACAGGTTAAGGGTCTGTGAACCAAGATTCTGAACTTTTATCACAAAAATAACCAAATAAATCCGTGGAAGAGAATAAAGTCTTGAAATAGTTATAATTATGAATAGGGAATTAAGAAATAACAAGTATGCTCTTTTGATAATGTAGGACAAGCATGACTTAGATAATAGAAAATATTAACGTGATTGATTATCCATCAGAAAAAAAAAAACTAGATTCTGGCCTCATATCATATAAAAGTTAACTCCAGATGGATTAATCATTTCACAAATGGTATTGGGACAAGTAGATATCTGTATGAAAAAAGAGAATCTCAATCCTTACCTCATGCCATACAAAACAATTAACTCAAAATGAGTCAAAAACCTGAATATAAGATCTAACACTATTAAATATTTAGAAGACAGCACAAAATAAAATCTTTGTGATGCTCAGTTAGACAAAGATTTCTTAAATATGACATGAAAGGCCAAAGTTGAAAAATTGATAAAATACATTTTCATCAAAATTAAAAACTTTTCTTGTTGAAAGACACAGTTAAGAAAATGAAAAGACTAACCATAAACTGCAAGAAAATATTTGCGAAGCATATATCTGACAGAGGACCTGCATGCAGAATACATAAAGAATATGTATAACTTAAGAAGAACAACCCAATTTTTTTAAAAAAGTGAAAAATTTAAACAAAAACTTCACCTATGAATGGCAAATATAAACACATGAAGAGATGCTTAACATCACTAGTTATTATGTAAATTCAAATTAAAACCACGATGACAGACCATCATACACCATTTGATTGGCTAAAACTGAAAATTCTGACATCTAATGCTCTGGAGAGTATGGAACAACTGGAAATTCTGTAATTTCTTTTGGGAATACAAAATGGCACAGCCATTTGAAAGACGGTACAGCAGTACTTTATCAAGTTAAACATGCACTTACCATACAACCCAGCAATCTCACTTTTAGATATTTACTAAAGAGAAATAAGCATATGTCCATACAAAGACTCTTACTCACACATTCATAAAAACAATATGCATCGTAACCCTGAAACAGAAGCAATTCAAACATCCAGTAATTTGTGGATGGATAAGCAAGTATGGGTTATCCGCATTATGGAATACTATACAACAGTAAAAATAATATATTTGAAAACAGATGCATCTCAAACATACACATGAAAGAAGACAAACACAAAGGATTGCATACTCTGTGAATCCATTAATATAAAATTCTAGAAAAGGCAAACTTACAGTGACAGAAGCAGATTGGTAGTTGCCTGGGATCAATGGTCAGGAGAGGTCATCTATTGTGAAGTGGTAGAAGAAAACATTTTAGGATGACGGACCTGTTCAATATCTTGGGTTTTGTGAGAGTCATGTGACTGTTTATGAAACCAAATTCATCAAGCCATATGCTTAAAATGAGTGAAGTTTATCATATGTAAATTATACCTCAATAAGACTAAAAAGTAGATAAAAGTGAAGCACTACAAACATTAGGAGAAAATTTAGGGGACTATATAACCTCAGAATGAGGGGCAACTTGCAAAATAAAAGGGCAAAAGACAGACATACATGACCACATAAAAATTTTAAAGATATATTGCAGTTTTGAGGCTCAGGAAATTGTAAACTACAAAAGAATATTTATAACACGTATCATTGGCAAAGGGTAAAATCTCTAATGACTAATAAGTCTTATAAATTGTTTTACCTGAAAAAGGCAAAACTGATAGAAAAATAGCCAGAGTGTACAAAGGCTAGAGAGAAAAGACAATACCCAAATGGCCAATGAATGTGGGGAAAAAAATCCCAACCTTAGCTGTAGTGAGAGAAGTGAATGTTAAAGTGCAATGAGACCATTATTATCTATTAGACCAGCAAAAATTAAAAAGAGCAATTACTGCATCACTGGAGAGAATGTTGGGGAATGGGCTCTCTCATGATGCTATGCCGGTATGAATCCCTGAAACCTCTGGGGAAATTCATATGGAAATATTGGTTAAAATTAGAAGGCACTTTATTTTTTAATCTAGCACCCTTACTTTTGGGACTCTAACTTGTGGAAATAAAGGTACCAATACATGAGGATATATGCACAATGATATGTATTGAAGAATTGCTGCAAGTTGAATAAAGAAAAGTCTGGAAACTATTTGAGTGAGGAAATGGTTGAATAAATTTTGATACATTTATTCTATGTATTACCATATAGGCATGTAAAAATAAGAGATTTATTACTTAATTATGAGTGATACTCATGATGTATTTTAAATAAGAAAACCAAGTAGAATAATATGATTTTATTTTTGTAAACACTACCCAACCAAAAAACCTACACAAGTTTATCTGTTGTGTACAAGCTCTATCAGTTTTGTGAAAGGATGTGAGCAGATTGTTAGTATTTGTAACCTCAGGAGGTGGGGATGAGACTGGGAAAAGATTATTAAGGTTTTATTTATAT
This sequence comes from Avahi laniger, assembly GCA_963575035.1. Lineage (NCBI taxonomy): Eukaryota > Metazoa > Chordata > Mammalia > Primates > Indriidae > Avahi > Avahi laniger. The sequence continues at coordinate 55,744 of CAUYSK010095303.1, forward strand.
ATCTTTGCATGTCTTTATCTTTGTAGTTGCATCACTGGATCCAATGAGGAAGTATGGCTTTTGTAAAATCATAATTTAAAAAGTAATAAAGAAAATTCTTAAGAAACACAAAGCACATTCTTCAATTTTAAGATACCATATATTGTGAGATGACTATCAAGATTTTGCAGAAAAACAGAGCATCACCACAGTAAATATAGATGTAGGGTACATCTTTATTTCATAAACATTACAAATGTGAAAACAAAAATTAGCTTAGTGTGACAGGAAAGCATTTTTCAGAAAAAAAAAATTAGTTATATCCCTTTATCTACCTCCATTCCCTTTTCTGGGGAGGATGGATCTGTTAACTACCTTGTATTTCCTTAAAAGGGACCCCCCCCACACACACACTCCTCATTTTACTGGCCTTTTGCATACTTGAAAGCATGTTAAATGTGGGTGTGATGATGCAGATTTGGAGGTTTCAGACACAGACTTTCACTTTCTTTGGTTAAGAAAGTGAAAGTAATGGAAGAGAGAGGGAGGGTGAAGGAGGGCTAAGAAGGAGACGGAAGAGATGAAAGGCCAAAGAGATTGGAAGGCAGCGGGGAGAAAAACAGTCTTGGTAAGAGATGTCCAATGAAGGTTACCTACACTGAAGTAGAAAGTGCTGTTTTTCCACATACACACTCACATCCATGTCTTCTCTGTAATCTCCAGTAAAGCTGATGTCGCTCACTAACGCTATGGGAAGTGACTTGCTTTTGTGGAATGAGTCTTGCTTGAAGACAAACCTGAGGTGAAATCTGAGACCGGCCATGGGAGCCTGGGCATATCCAGGGTAATAGAAATCAGGAGACGTAGGCCATACTGCTACTGCATTATTTTTTCTTATTGAGGTGATGGGAACTTTCAGAGAAATCCTGAATCCTTAGTCTACAAAGATACACAAATTTAATGCACAAATAATTATCACATGAAGAATTATATGCAGAATTTAAATTGTGGATTCAGGGAGGAGGTGGGAGGAAGAAATTATAATCTTGGCTCCCAAATTGAATTTCAAAGGCTAAAAATGTAATTGAGTAATTTAAGGAGTTTCCATTTCCACTGATATAGCTCATTTAATGAAGCAATGACCACAGTTACTAAACCAAACCAATCTGAAACCAGTTAGATCACATTTTCATTTTCTAGAATGCAAAAAAGAAGAAAATAGTTTTGGCTTGTTTTATTCTAGTCTTATTTCTGTAAATAAAAACATAATCTGTTTCCATTTAAAGTTATTAAAATGAAAAATAGAAAATATGATTTTTTTATTAATACAAACATATGCATTCTACAAACATTAATTAAATGCTTATTATGGTACCAGAAAAAAAGTACAAGATCAGAAATAAGTGTCTAGATGAGGAGAAAAGTTGTCAACGTACATTATTACAACCAAAGGGTAAAATTATTTATGCTTATTCTCGAGGCACCAATGAATAAAATTATTGTATTTATGGAAAGCTAATTATTTACATTTGCATTTGATATTTCATTTGAGTGGAGGTGAAGGTGAAAAAGGAGTATGATACAAAATGCTTAATGTTTAGAGATGCTGTAACTTTCAAATGATTTTACTTTGTATATTTAACTATGCATTATTGCCTTTTTTAATTGAGTTTGCAGTTATTCAGTAAAAACAAAAACAAACAACATTCTACAATCTTTTTAACGCATTTTATTTTTTTAAGCTTGCAACATTTTTATATATTTAATTGTGCAGATATATTTACAGATTGACAAATGATTTTGATGTAAAAACATGTGTAATCATCTCTCAGATCAGAAATAGAACGTGATGGGCACCCTAAGACCTCAGAACGCCTTCCCCTTCCCCTCCCAAATTAGTCCACTTCCTCCTCCATGTATAACCACTATACTAACTTCAAGGTCTTTTTTATTTCCTGCCTTTTCATGTAAACATATCACCTGAGTAGCTATTTTTAAACAAGATAGCTTCGGTACTTTATATTAATAGAATGATATAGCGTTTTTTTTTGTTGTTGCTGTTGTTTCCTGCATATTTAGCCTATATTCTTGGAGAATATTGCATTTTCCAAGATCAATCTATGTTGTAGTGTATGACTATACATCATGTCTATTTTTGTCACGTAGAATCCCGTTGTATTGATATACTACAATTTATTCATTCTGTTGTAAATAGACACAAATTATTTCCAGTTTTTATTCAAAACAAAGCAGTTGTGAACATTCTTTTGAACAGACACCCTGGGCACATATGTGCAAGCATTTCTGTATACCTAGGAGTGAAATTTCTGTGTCCAAGGTAAGCGCATCTTCAATTTTATTGGAAAATGCCACCCTGTTTCCCAAAGTTGTTATATTCATTTATACTCCCACTACCAGAGTATAAGATTTCTGATTATTCATATCTCAGCAACATTTAGTTTTATCAGATGTTCTAGTTTTTAACCAGTCTGCATAATAGTATCTATGGTGGTTTCAATTTGCATTTCCCTGATAGCTAAGGGGCCTGATTGCTTTTCATAGATTTATTTTTCATTTGAGTTTCCTTCTTGCTCACGGCTTATTCAAGTCTTTGACTCATCTTCTTAATGGATTGATTTTCTATATTTTTCTTATTGACTTTTACAATTAAAATTTTAATTTTGAGATTATTATAGATTCACAGGCAGTTGTAAGAAATATTACAGAAGGATCACATTTACCCTTTAACTAGTTTCCTCCAGTGGGAACATCTTGCATAACAATTGTATAATATCACAGTCAGGAAACTGACATTGATCAAATCTAATGATATTACTAGGAGTATCCATCTTTCATGTACTTGTGCATGCACGCGTATGTGTGTGTGTTTAGCTCTATGCATTTTTAGCACTTGTGCAATTTGTGTGTAGTGAAGATACTGAACCATCACCACAAGATCCTTCCTACTGTTGGCCTGTTATAACCACACAACCTTTCCCATTCTCCACCCCCACTTCCTCTGAAAACCACTAATATGTTCTCTGTCTTTATAATTTTATCATTTCATAAATGTTACAGAAATGGAACCAGCATGAAACTAGTTTTCTCCACTTAGCCTATTTCTCTGGAAATTCTTCTAAGTTGTTGCCTCACCATTTTTTTCCAACACAAACATACCCTCAGACCTATGGCATTCCATTCTGAATGTTCTCCTCTGATTCACCATTATGTTTTTTCCAATGGTATCACTAGGAACTATCACCTGTTTATGTCTTAGGATATAGTGAGCACATTTTTACTTATTTTTATTTATTTATTTTCTGCCTAAGTCAAAACACTTTAAGATATTGCCACATGTATGTGTATCACTTTCTGTTAGTGACCTAGAAGACATATTCTGATTTGGATTTAGTGACTCTGCTTTAAGGTAAGGTCATTCAAATACTGTTTTGGAATTAAAATTTGAAAAAAAAAAAACGTTTAAAAAAGCACTCAAAATGGATAATGCTGCCTGATTAAAATAACTGATATTCTAAAATATGTTTGTTTTAAAACTTTCTGCTTCTTCCTCAAATATTTCAGTTCCTTTAAACTATAGTTTTTAATTCATTGCCTTGCTTTGAACACAGATTTCATGATTTTCATTTTTATTTTCTTGCTCAACTGTTATCATGTTTCTTTAGAATACCTGTGAGTAAAACACTACTAAGGATAAACATTTATTTTTTAAAATAAAATTCTCTAGTTCTTGAGGTCTGCATAAACAGTAGAAGTATCATTTTGCATTGGCTTTATTCCTTAGTTCATTAAGACATCTCTGTCTTGTTTTTCCAGGTTCTAGAATAAACACAATGCCTGGCATTCCATTAAGGTTTGTTGATAGAGTGTATAAAATGTTTCTTTATTGCTTACTTAGAAGCTGGAGTTGCAAAAACAAAGGATGTATCAACACAAATTCTGCTTCTGGTTATTGAAAGATTAACATACATCTTCAGATCTTTAAAACCAATGATCAGAAATTGAAATGGAACATAAGGGAAAGTACAAAATCTCCTCTAAAGCAAACAAAGATACTCGCTTGTAAAACTTGAGGAGAACAGAAGTCCAAGGCTACTTTCTAGTCTTCTGATTTAAAAGTCTAATTTCCCTTTTATCATATCTACACACAAACATAAATACATTATTAGTCACAGGGTACTCGAAGGTACTTTGTAAGGTTAGGTAGGGAATTGAGGACAGAATTCCTTCAATGTATTCTAATGAGCTAACAGCTGTGACACATAGATCACTGACTTCAGGAGCTTGAAGGCACCCTAGGGATCATCTCTCAACCCCCTTAACTGTAAAGATGAGCAAAAAAATGAGATCAAAGAAACGCTGTTGACTTATCCAGGGATACCCTGCTTGGTAGTGACAGAACCAAGTTCAGATCTCAGATGGACTATTACATGTCAGAGCTGTTCTATTTGACACGAATCAGTGAATGTTAACCTAGAAAATGCTTTACCTATTCACTCAGCCAGTTCGTATTGGTCACCCACTCTGCATCAAGCGATGTACTGTGAGCATTGTATTAATATGTGTAGATGTAGATAAGACAAGGCCTCACTTGCTGTGAAACTTGCCAGTGTTTGGGGAGTTAGGCAAGTAACAAAATTGCATTACTGTAGATTGTGTTATGTGCTACTACAGAGATGTGGACAAAGTGCAGAGAAATCACTGAGGGGAGACTCACCCAACAGGTCACGGTGATGCATTTGTCACGTCTCTCTAAGTCACTGAACATGTCTTTCAAGGCAGCTGTGGTGAGAGGGGCTACGTCACATAACCTACTCTGGACTTAATAGAAATGACCTGATTGTCCAAGGTATTTCTAATTCCTTTGTAGTACAGAGACTTGTGGATTAGCAATAACTTTTGGTTTTATTGTTTAAGAAGCAAGGAAATAAAAATCCTCTAAAAATAAGCCTTGGTGTGTATCCAGAGATGCAGAACTATTTGGATGTTTGACAAGAAAAGAATTACAGGAAATATACTTTATCTTCATAGGGTGATAAGCACAGGGTTCCCACATATATCTGGGAACAGTTCTCACAATCTGCCTCCTCAACAGGTAACGAAGTTTTTGCCAGAGCACGGCTCACGTAAAAGAACTGTGGTGCTGCCCAATCAGCCTCCTTCCTTCTTGTCTTCTCTCCCTCCCCACTAACAAGTGAAAACAGATGGAATCAAACACACTTTTCATCAGTTTTCTTTATCTGTTCTGAGGTCATGTTGCAAAGCATTCATTCCTACACTTCCACTTTCTCTCCTTTTATTTTTCATTTGTGGCCACTTTGAGAGCCCCATGTCAGATTCCTTCAGCCCACCTCTGATTTCAGCTACAGCTGAAATGGACAGCTGTGATGGACAGCTCCTAGGCACCCGACAGCATCCCATCTCAAACATCTGCTGCATCTCTCTTTTCCTAGCCAAAGAAGCTTCCACAGTATGTTTGCAGGGAACCAAGAAGTACAAGGTAGTTAATGCCTTGAGAGAAATCCTTAATAATGGGGGAGATTAATACCTCAGCTTCTTGTTTTTCAGTGGGAAAATTCCAAGAGGCATTCCTTACAGCCCCTCAGATGGTCTCCAGAGCAATTGAGCACCCGTTGCCCACAGTAATAAGCAGTTCAATAATGATCCTGTTATTGTTTTGTTTTAAACTACCTCTCACTCTTGCTCCCTCCCTACAAGTGATCCCTGTCATCACCTACTCTATAAACTACCTGTACCCAAATCCTTATTTCAGTTTTGCTGTAGGGGACTCAAGACATTTCAAAATTCTGAACTTTTTTCTGATCATCACTTATAGCCTTAGTCAACACTTGATCATTATACATAGTTTTGATGGTAGGATACCCTTGTTCTGGGACTAAGCCATTGGCATATACTCTATATAAAACCATTTTAAATAGTTTTATGCCCCAAATTTGATAACCTGTACGTTACAAATAATGGCACTAAATCATCCAATGTTGGAGTAAATGGAACAAACTAACAGGGCAAATAGACCAAGAACACTGGAAGCTGCACTGAAACACTGCTTTGTGTACTAAATTTTGCTTCCCTGTAAGACTATATGGGAGATTGTGAGCGAGTGTGACGTCTTTGCAGTAGGTCTACTTGTTTTGCTGCTTAAACAGTTTATTGCTTCCAGCTGTTGATTTAGAAACTGTCAGTTTAGGTGAAGGCCATATTTTATTATTTTTTTTCTTAGTTGTAAAAATAATACATGCTCTTTGTAGAAAGTGTAAATAGCCAGAAAACCACAAAGAAGGTAATAATCATGAATAATTCCATATCCCAGAACTCACCACTACTGATATTTTATTAAATGCCCTTTCAGTTTTAGGAATGTGTATAAAGGGAAGTAGTGAAGATGGAGAGAAGGAGAGAGAAGGAGAGAGAAGGAATAGGCTTCATTTCTAGTTTCGTGTCCTATTTTTCTCATTTAACAGAATTTTATAACTTCATTAAGCCAACAGTTTCATTACTATCCTTGTAAAAAGCACATAATTTATTCTTAGTATTAAATTTTCCAATATTCCATTATTATAATAACACTGGGACAAGTATGCTTTGTATATTAATATATAAAACTCTGAAATTTCCTTTATATAGAGCCCTGAAAATGGGGACAAATGAGTAAAAAAGCATGTGCATATATAGTGGTCTTGATGCTTATTATCGAATTGCTCTATATGTTCTACAATTTACCTTTTCTTGCAGGGCTGGCTTAATAGGTGTGTGATGTACAGGTGCATAAGAACCCATGCTTAGAACTTGGTTTAATTTTCCTTGCTGTTGCCATCTTGAAATTCTTGATAATTTTTGAAAAAGAGGCCCCTCATTTTCATTTTGTATCAGACCCCACAAATTATGTTCCCGGTCCTACTTCCCTGTGAAAACCAGAAGAAAAAAATAACATCATGTTAAGAGCATTTTGTAATGGGAGATACGGAAAGGGATGTGAGAGCAACGATTTGGAAAACTTGGTTTTTCCATTGTCTTTTTTTAAATTCTTTATTTCCAATTGGGTAAATCTAGTTAATTTTTTTGTCTCATATTCCATGGGAAAGATGGAACTGTTTTAGCTAAGTAGGTTTGCTCAAGACCTGCAGGCAGTATGTCTCTGACCAGGTAAAATTCAGCAGTTTCTTGCCTTGGCTGTTTTTGCACTTAGTTCAAATGGTTGAGAACCACAGGTTGCTCCTATGCCAACAGTTAATTTAGTTTTGTTAGATGGGAAAAGTACCCATATCCATATGTATCATTTTGTCTTGAAACATAATATTGAGGATGGCAAATTTAGAACAACAAAAACAACAACAGTAGCAACAAAAAACAGGGTGGGGAGGAATATTATTGTCAAAACAAATTTCTCAATTTGTTATTATGGGTATAATAAAAAGTTGAGAAATACCTATGATCTACATACCTACATTCATCCACATCCATATCTACATATTTTTTATAGTTACTATTTTTAGCATACTAATACTTTTAGAGAGTACTTTTGGTAAGCCTTATTCATCTTTAAGCATGTTTGTTTTATCAAAAACACTTTAAGCTACTTTCCTAATTTTACTTTAGCCGGTTATGCCTGCTCTGATTATTGACAATGTTTCTGAATTTTAATAATTTATGTGAGATGCAAATACATTTTTTATCTAGCAATTTAGGTTAATTGGTTATTAGTTCTCTGTGATGATTTCATATTCTTTCACCAATCCATGCCCTACACAATGCTGGCTACATGACAGTTCCTTTTTTGGTTGGCATTTTATACTTCATTTTCTTTTACATATCATTATACTGAAGTATTTGTCCTGACTTTCTGTTGCAAGTTCTAAACTCACCTTAAATTATAATCCTAAAATAGAAGTAGGTAATGTAGTGGCTGATGGATTTATACTTGGCCCTTGTGTGTTAAATGCCAGTGAGCATTTAGGTTGGCTCCATATCTTTGCAATTGTGAATTGTGCTGTGATAAACATTCGAGTGCAGGTGTCCTTTTAATAAAATGACTCCATTTCCTTTGGGTAGATATCCAGTAGTGGGATGGCTGGATCAAACGGTAGGTCTACTTTTACTTCTTTGAGGAATCTCCTTTCTGCTTTCCATAGTGATTATACTGGTTTACATTCCCACCAATAGTTTATAAGCATTCCCTTTTCACCACATCCACAGCAACATCTATTGTTTTTTGTTTTCTTTTTAATAATGGCCATTTTGACAGGGATAAGGTAGTATCTCATTGTGGTTTTAATCTGCATTTAATTTGATGGTTAGTGATGTTGAGTCATTTGTATATCTTCTTTTGAAAATGTCTGTCCCTGTATTTTGCCCACTTTTAATTATTTTTTTTTCCTCGCTGATTTATTTGCATTTCTTAGAGATTCCAGAATTAGTCCCTTTTTGGATGTATAGTTTACAAATATTTTCTCTCATTTGACAAGTTATCTATTTCTTGATTATTTCTTTTGCTGTACAGATACTTTTTAGTTTAATTAAGTCCCATTTATTTATTTTCGTTGTATTTGTTTTTGGGGTCTTAGTCAGAAATTCTTTGCATAGGGCAATATCAATAGTTTTTCCCAGATTTCTTCTAGAATGTTTATTGTTTCAGGTTATATTTAAGTCTGTAATCCACTTTGAATTAAATTTTGTATATGGTGAGAGATAAGGATCCACTTTCATTCTTCTGCATTTTGTTGTCATATTTTCCCAGCACCATTTATTGAATAGTGTCCTTTCCCCAGTGTAGATTTTTGTATGCTTTGTTGAAGAGCAGTTGGTTGTAGATGTACATGTCGTTTTATTTCTGGGTTCTCTATTCTGTTGTATTGATATACATGTCACTTTTATACCAATACTATGCTGTTTTGGTTACCATAGCCTTGCAATATAGTTTGAAGGCAGGTAATGTGATGTCTCCAGAGTTTTTCTTTTTGCTTAGGATTGTTTTCAGTATTTGGGCATTTTTTGATTCAATATGAAAGTTAGGATTGTTGTTTCTAATTATGTGATATAACGTTAATTTTTTTTGGGAATTGCATTGACTCTGAAAATTATTTTGTGCAGTATGAACATTTTAACAATACTGATTGTTCCAATCAATGAGCATGGGATGTTTTTTCTATTTATGTTATCTGCAATTTCTTTCATCAGTGTTTTTCAGTTCTCCTTATAGAGATTTTTAACCTCCATAGACAAGTATATCTCTAGATTTTTTTTTTGCAGCTATTGTAAATGGTATTGAGTTCTTGATTTTATTCTCAACTTGGTTTTTCTTAACATATGGAAATGCTACTGATTTGTGTATATTAATTTTGTAACCTGAGACTTCATTGAATTCGAGGAGTCTTTGGGAGGAGTCTTTAGGATTTTCTAGATATAAGATCATATCGTTGGCATAAAGGGATAGTTTGACCTCCTCTTTTCTGATTCGAATGCCATTTATTTCTTTATCTTGCCTGATGGCTCTTGCTAGAACCTTTAATACTAAGTTGAATAGAAGTGGTGAAAGTGGACATCCTTATTTTGTTCCAGTTCTTAGAAAGAATGCTTTCAAATTTAACCCATTCAATATGATGTTGGCTGTAGGTTTGTCATATATGGCTTTTATTACCTTGAGATATGCTCCTTCTAGTTTGTTGAGGGTTTTTATCATAAAGTGCTACTGGATTTTATCAAACGCTTTTTCTACATCTATTGAGATGATCCTATGGTTTTTGTTTTTAATTCTGCTTATGTGGTGAATCACATTTATTGATTTGCATATGTTGAACTATCCTTTTTTCTCTGCAATGAAACTCATTTGATAATGGTGAATTAATGTTTGTGATGTGCTTTTGGATTTAGTTTCCTAGCATTTTGTTAAGAATTTTGACATCTATGTTTATCAGGAATATTGATCTGTAGTTTTCTTTTTTGTTGTTTCCTTTCCTGGCTTTGGTATCAGGGTGATACTGACTTCATATAATGAATTAGGGAAGATTCCCTCCTTCTTGATCTTTTCGGACAATTTTAGTAGGATAGGTGCCAGTTCTTTTTTGTAGGTTTGATAGAATTCAGCTGTGAGCCATTCTGATCTGGGCTTTTTATTGTTGGGAGATTTTTATTACTGATTCAATCTTGCTATTTATTATTGGTATGTTCAGGATTTCTGTTTCTTCCTAATTCAAGCTTGGGAGTTTGTGTGTTTTCAAAACTTTATGTGTTTTCTCTAAATTTTCTGGTTTGTGTGCATAGAGGTATTCATGGTAGTCTTGGATAATCTTTTGTATTTCTGTGGTATCAATTGCAGTGTCTCTCCTTTTTCATTTCTGATTCAGCTTATTTGAATCCTCTCTCTCTCTCTTGCTCTCTGTCTCTCTCTCTCTCTCTCTTTTTTTTTTTTTTTTTTGGTTAATCCATCTAGTGGTCTATCATTGATCTCCTGGTTTACAGGAGTTCCTCCTTCACATTGACTTTAGCCAGTCTAATGACTATATGTCTTCTTGGCAATATCCTTTTAGCAATGATCTACCAGAAGTTCATTAACTTCTTGTATCTGGAAGTACAGATCTCTAGCCAGACCAGCAAAGTTTTTCTTCATTATTACCTCACATAGGTTTTCCAAGCTTTTTGCTTTTTCTTCTTCTCTCTCAGGGATATCTATGATTCTTATGTTTGGGCATTTTACATAATCCCATATTTCTTGGAAACTTTTTTCATTTCTCTTAATTCATCTTTATTTTTGACCAACTGGGTTAATTCAAAAACCTTATCTTCAAGCTCTGAAATTCTTTCTTTTGCTTGGTCTAGTCTATTCTTGAAACCTTCCATTGTGCTTTGTATTTCCCTAAGTGAATTTTTCATTTCCAGTTTTGTTTGGTTTTTTAAAAGTGTATCTACTTCTTTAGTCAATTTTTCGTTCATTTTCTGAATTATTTTTCTGGTTTCTTTAAGTTGGTTTTTTGTTTTTCTTTTGGATCTCCTTGATCTTCCTTACAATCCATATTTTAAATTCTCTATCTGTCATTTCAGTATTTTCATTCATTTAGAGTCCATTGCTAGTTAGCTGGTGTGATCCTTTGTGGGGGTCCTTTCACTGTGATTTTTCATATTGCCATACTTCTTGCACTGATTCTTTCTCATCTGGAGAGACTGTCACTTCTTGTTCTTGAAATTTCTTTTATTTAGATAGGACTTTTTTTTTCTGCCTTTTAAGGGTATGATAGTAGCATATGTTGGGTATGGACCTTTGGCTTTGTTTGTGGGTACTTTCAGGGGGACCTATGTTCTGAATGAATCCTTTGGTTATAGATAACCTTGGAGTGGTGATTTTCTCAAATTCTAGTTATTTGTAGGCTGTAGCAGTATTGTACTATGTGTGTGGACAGATTCCTTTACTCCTGTCGAGGAGGGGAGATGGAGGTCTTTGAAATCTTATCTCTTTCCCCAGTTCTGTGGACTTCTAACAGCATGAATTATGTTGGGATATCCAGTTTAATCTCCATGTCACTAGGTAGTGCTTGCAGGTAAGAGTCAGCCAGGCTCTGTACAACTGAATCAGCAAATGCTATAATGAGCTGTACACGTTAACTTACCTTTCAGTAGGTAATGCTTGCAGAGAGCCAGCTGTAGTGGTGTTTGTGGGACCTATGCCTGGCCCTAGTCAATCAGGAGATGCACTCAAACATTCTAGACAGTGGGAGAGGCCTTGGAACTCCCAGGGGACTTCTTTTTGTGCTCTACCACCGCCAGGGTAGATGGGGAAGTGGATCTGGGTTAGGAGAGCCTGTGTTCAGGCTCCTCACAGGTGGACATAAGTACTGTCTCAAGAGGGGTTGGGAGTCAGCTCCAGGGCCACTGGGGAAAGCCTCCAGAGAGGAATGGAGGTGCCCACACCGTGCCAAAGAACCTGCTCATGGGTATGAAGCAGTCTGGAATTCACAGTCCAGCCAGTGAGGCAGGTTTTGCTCTGCTCCCACTTCCCTAGAGGTAGCCCGCCCTATGCTACAGAATTCCAGAAAATTCTGCAGCTCTCCTGTGTCCCCCTGGACCTTCACAGTCATCACAGTCTGAGAGGGTTCTAGAGAGTACTTGTGTGGAGTCCAGTGACAAGGAAACTGAAGGGCTGAAGATCCCTGGGCAGGATAAAAGCTCACAATAGGGATACAGACAGTATGGCACCTGTCACCTTGGCTCAGGTCTGTGGTTAGGGGAAGTGACCCTGAGCAGATTGGCAGCCCAGTGCTCTGTTTTAAAAAGTTGTCAGTTCACTGGTGGCAGCAGTGCTTGAGCCCCTAAGGGTAGGGGGCTAACAGATAGTTCAGGAACCATCAGAGTGCTGCAGGTTTGCAAGGAGGAAACATAAACACCTTTACCTACCCTTTCCACGGGACTACAAATTCCTTGAAAGTCGATCTCTGCCAAAATCTTGCTCCTTCTTATTCTGCTGTGCAACTTCTTCACATGAGATCTATGGGGAGTTCTGACATTTTTCTCAGAACTATACCTGGACTATGCTTTTTCACCTGAAACTTTTTCTTCTTTCTGGGATGATGCAGCAACTGATATCTGTAGTCAGCCATCTTGCCCCATCTCCTCCCCCTTAAAGCTTTTAAAGTGTCAGAACCTAGAATTAACAATTTGAATTAATGTATTTTAATGCATTGATATATGTTATTGTGTGTGTGTATTTTAACAGCTTTACAGAGATATAGTTCACATACTATATAATTCACTTATTTAAAGTATACAATTGAATAATTTTTATTATATTCACAAAACTGTGCAATCATCACCACTATTTAACTTCGGAATATTTTCATCATCCCCAAAAGAGGCCCCATGCCCATTAGTAGTTACTCCCCATTCCTCCTTTCCATCAGCCCTTGGCAACCACTAATCTACTTTTTGTCTTAATGAATTTGCCTATTCTGAACATCACATATAGCTGAGGTCATGGAATATGGAGTCTTTTGTGACTGGTTTCTTTAAGGTAGCATAATGTTTTCAAGGTTCATCCATGTTGCACCATGTGTTAGAATTTCTTTTGAACTAAACCACAAGGAACAATGCATTTTAATCTGGTTAAACTGGAGAATGAAAATTTCAGGGAATTGTCACCCTCAGCTAGAATCACTATGCCACTATGATTTTGTGGATAAAATTGTGAATCACGAACACAGATACTTAATCCATTGGCCAAATCAGTGCTTTATTTGGCATTTCTATTGCATTGCTTACCACATTATACTGAATATCTATCTATGTCTATTTAAATCTCATAAGATATCTGTCTATCTATCTATCTATATATATCATATACATCTACCTACAGCTCCTAAGACTATACTTGGAAGATAATATTGCCTCAAAAATGCTAAATAAATCAATGGATATGAAAAAGGAGTCAACTCTAAAGTCAAATCCAGTCTTAGTTGCTACTGGATTTTATAGCATTAGACATAGACATAAGCCAATGAGTTTCTTGAAATATGCATTCAGTGGTAAATTATAATAATGAGTCAAAAACATAATCAGCAACATTAGAGAAATAAAGTTTTAACTAAATAGTTTACAGACCAGAGGTGTAAGAAATTACTCTTACATTTCTAAAACTATGTACAGCCAATGAATAAATCTGACAGAACTTGCCAATCAAAGAAGAATCAAAGCAGATGAGGATATATAGAAAATTACCAAACACATCAGCAACTGTACTAATGTCTACTTTTAAGAACAACCTGTGAGAAAACCAATTTGTCTTGATGAATACTGTGAGAAGAACCAGAATTTGCACTGTGAGGCTCCTGTACCTGGCTGGCCATTACATTTTTCCATTTCCACACTCTAAGGGAACATAGAGGAGAAAGCCAGCTGTGTGCAATAGTGGAACCTCTGGGAGGTCAGTGAAATACAATTCAGACAAAGCGAACAACCTTCCAAATAGTGCCAAGGATCTTCTTAAGCGGACTTCTAATGTAACAATGATGCTTTCAAAGGAGAATAAAGGCTGATATATGTTTTTAAGGAATCAGAAGTCACTGTAAAATGAAAGTCTTGACAGAAATCCCTGCTAGTTTCAAATATTCTGCAATTTTACCCTGATGTATTTTTGGTTTTCTAAGTGGTATTTGTACTGAAATGTCAGATGGACTGGGGAGTATTTCATGTTAGCTTTGTGGATGATTTAGCTGCCTTTGTTATTTACTTGGGAACACGGGCTGAGAGTTGCACTTAAGCTTAAAGGCAACACTAATTTGCATGTATAGTCAGTGATCTTTGTCAAAAGTGCTTTTAAAATCCAATTTACAAACAAAAAGTATCAAGAAACAAGGAAGGAGTATTACATACCATAACTATAAATTCCTTGGCATAACAGTTATTAGGTGGAAACTATTAAATGTAATTCTTCAAGATAATCTAGGTTTTAATAACAGTTTTACTTTATTTTTTATTTTTTATTTTTTTACGTAACCATTTCCTTATTGATGGGTATTTAGACTATCTCTAAGTTTTTGATATGATGATGTTACAGTAACTGTCTTTAACACACATATACATGTATATACATAACACACTTGTATAAATATTCTTTATTTTTTATTTATTTTTATTATTTTTATTTTTTTATTTATTTTTATTTATTTTTTTATTTTTTTTATTTTTTTATTTCAGCATAATACAGGGGTACAGATGTTTAGGTTACGTGTGTTGCCGGTTTTACTTTTAGATTGGATACTTTAGGGTTATCCAAAGTTTAGAGAATATAAATAGAACTAGAGGTTCAAAATTACTTTTTAAAGTAGTAAATATAAATAGATTAAAAATAATGTCTTTATTATGGTACAGTTGACCTTTGAACAACATGAGTTTGAACTATGTGAGTCCGCTGATACATGGATTATTTTCTTCCTCTGTCACTTCTGGAACAGTGAGACCAACCAACCCCTTTTCTCCTCCTTCTCAGCTTATTCAACATGAAGATGAGGCATATAAAGAAATTTATTATGATCCACTTCTGCTTAAGGAATAGTAAATGTATTTTCTCTTACATATGATTTTCTTAATAACATTTTCTTTTCTTTAGTTACTTTATTATAAGAATAGAATATGTAATAAATATTAATATAAAATACTAAATATGTGTTAATTAACTGTATATGTTATCAGCAAGACTTCCAGTCAACAGTAGGCTTAGTAGTTAAGTTTTGGGCGAGTCATAAGTTACATGCGTATTTTCAGCTGCGTAAGGGATCTGTGCCCCTAATCTCTGCATTGTTGAAGGGAAAACTGTATCTTAATTTGTAAATGGCTAGTTTTAAGCATAAGAATCCAATTGTAAAGTGAAAATTATAACTGGATAAAGTACACCTATAAATCTTCCTATAAAAACAAGATATTATTGGAATCATTGTAAAAGAGTAGAAGGTATGGATAAATTTATCTCTTGATTCTATCATATTTCATATATTTCATCATAATGTCTCATAACTCATAGTATTCCACAATCATATTTCATAATCTCTTTATGAGTATCTACGGATATTAATACTCATGAATCTCTCATAACTCATACTCCATAATCTCATAATCTTGATATCTTATAATTCTATTAAGGAATTATGTATTTTTAATTAAACTTACATAAAATGTTAATTTTGTTGTTTCTGTATAATTCAATTAATAAAATTAGAGATTGTCTCCTACGTACTAGAAGATATTATTAAATGTGATGCATCAAAAATGACTAGGACACAGAGGCTGTGCTCTGCAAGTTCCTAGTCTAGCAAGGCATATAGACATTATAATAAAAGATTCCACTGTATGATAACAGCAATATAAATTTATACAAGGAACAGATATTTCCTAGAGAATGGAACAATTAGCAATGCAGGGTGTTGCCCAGGGAAGTTTTTCTGGAGGAAGCTATATCTGAAATGAGGCTTAAAATGGTAACAATAGATTTGCCAGACAAGCAAGGCGGGAAGCATAGAAGATATTCCAGGCAGTGGTCTTTCCATGTGCAAAGGCAAGAAACATGAAACATGATAATATGATCTGGGATCGAGGGAATTATAATCATTGCTATCTGAGCTGTGTCATTTTAAATAAAATAAGAAAAGCTTCATATGCTACAGTCATTAATTTGACAACTTTCAAAACAGTGTAGGCTAGAATAACTTATTTTTTTTAAAGTCACTAGAGTTACATCTTACACAAAATACATAGATTTTCTTCAATAGATTTGTTTGTTTCTTTGACATAGGAACAAATACATTTTTTACTCTGATTAAAACCAAGGTTCTTGGAGTATAACTTACATCATTTTCATCTGTAGTTTAACATGCAGCTGTAGCAAAAGTAGACTAATGGGAATACATCAAACTAAGAAACTTCTGCACAGCAAAGGAATCAATCAACATAGTGAAGACACACCCTACAGCATAGGAGAAAATATGTGTGAACTGTACATCTGATAAGGGGTTAATATCCAAGATATGTAAGGAACTCAACTCAACAGCAAGAAAACATACAACCCAATCAAAAAATGTGCAAAAGTCACGAATAGACATTTCTCAAAAGAAAACATACAAATGGTCAACAGATATATGAAAAAATGTTCAACATCACTAATTATCAGGGGAATGCAAATTAAAACCACAGTGAGATATCACTTCACACCTGTTAGAAGGCTTTTATAAAAAACACAAAAGGCTATAAGTGTTGGTGAGGATGTGGAGAAAAGGGAGGTGTTCTTATCACAAAAATGCTAACTATGTGAGGTAATGCGTATGTTAATGAGATTTAGTCATTCCAATGTAAATATACCTCAAAACATCATGCTGTACAGAGTACACAAATACAATTTTATCTGTCAATGTAAAAAATAAAATAAATAAACCTGTAGCTTAGAATGCAAGATGCAATATGCTTTTAAAATTCTAGTTTTATCACCTAAAAGCTGCATAACCATGAGCAGATCACTTAACCTCTAAGCATCAGTGAACTAAATATAATAATCGATCTTGTCCTGTCCCCATTCTTCTAAAGCAGACTCCCTGCTCACAGCCCCTGTCATCTAGGCAGGCATTGTTTGTATTGTACTATTTTTCCACATAATATTTCAGTTTCATTTATCTGTCATCTACCCTTCTCTTCAGGAAATATTCCAATTATTCTTGTGAAATATGGATAGTTAAGAGAGTACATACCTGAATTATTCACCTCATATATAAATAAGAAAGAAATAATTGCACTACATTTTGTTCCCCAAATAGAATTAAGACATTTCTTTTCATTCTCATGTAGAAAGTTTAGGCACTGATTCTTAGAGGAATCTTGTAATTTAAAGCTATGGACTTTGGAGCTTGAGAGATAAAAAATTAAACTATAGCCCCATTACTCTCTACCTCTGTGGTATGGATAAGTTACTTCACTTCCAAGCCTTAATTTTTGAATCTGTAAAAGGAGATTTACATTTAATAGTGCTGACATTTTATTTCGCTCCCATATACTGAGCATTTGCCACGTGCACATCACTTTGCCAAGAATTTTGTTATCTAGTTTAATACTCAAAAAGATATTATGACCTATTTTCAACCCCGTTTATAGAGGAAGAAACTGAAACTCACTTGGCTAGTGAGTGGATAGGAACTCAAATGAAGCTGATTCCAAAGCCTGTGTCTCTAACCGCTATACTACTGTTTCTACATTTTTTTCAAGATTTTGGTGAAGGTTGAAAAAGATAACATATGTAGTGAATTATGATCTTCCTGGCAAAACATCAGTACCCAACAAATGTTAGTTCCCTTTTCCCTCTCCATTCTTTTCTGCTATTTTATTTAAGGGACCTATAAAGTCGAAATGTATTCATGAGCCATGTATTTTACTATGAAAAAATCATACAACAGCAAAAAGATTTTAATGGACCATGGAACTCATTTATATGAGATTTTAAAAATATGATTTCCCTTTTGGTCTCCAAAAATTGAGTTTAAATAAAGTCTTTAAAGATTTCAAAAATTAATTTTCTTTCTGCCAAATTTTTGATGAGCTGCTAGACTGATTTTCTGGAACATATCAGTGACTTCCCCATTATTCTTTCCTAGTACTTGACTGCTGTTCAGAGACACCCACAGACACTGGTAAGGCTAAGTCTTGTGGCTGCCAGATTCTCTAGGGGAGAAAAAGAGCTTTGCTACGTGAGATGCATTTAATAGTTATGAAAGAATAAGAAAAGAATGTGTTGCTTCACTGACAGTTCGACTTTTCAGATTTCAAGTTTCTGTAGTAACTAAAAAGAAAGGAAATGTTAAAGCCCAGAAACCAATGTGAATCAGCCATCTTTATGTTCTTTTTAAATAAAAATAGAGCTATGTCCATGTAATAAAACATGGCTTAGCCCTTATTCCTGTGTGAGGGACTGCTGTACTCTCGTTTGACTCAGACATGCATTAAATAAAGGAGCCACCATATTTTTTTGTTACTTTTGAGAACATTGTATAATGTGAGTTATAACAGAAAATGACTTGTTCTCTTTGTTCTACCAGGGTTCATCAATTCCATGGTTTAGCTGTAATCAAGATCAAAGTTTGGACATAAAAATATATTTAAATATGCCATCAAAGCAGTTTTTGTCAAATAAAGGGTTAGAAATCTCAGTAGCACATAGAGAATTATAAGGTGACTTTGGACAGTGTTTTTTTTTTTTCAGCATATTATGGGGGTACAGAAGTTTAGATTACATATGTTGCCCTTGCCCGCCCTCCCTCCCCCCCAAGTCCGAGCTTCAAGCGTGTCCATCCCCCAGATTGTGCTCATCGCACTCATTATTTATGCATATACCCATCCCCTCCTCCTCCCGCCCCCCATCCCCCTGCCCGATATCCCAAAAATGGTGATGGTTTTTGGACACTTAGGTTGAGTTTTAATATCAAAATTGGTATGGATTCCAGAATCTTCTCCAAC